>CAKALG010037188.1:0-17320 GCA_916700815.1 Helicolenus hilgendorfi | reverse complement strand
GGATCGGCTCCAGCCCCCCCGCGACCCTTAACGGGATAAGCGGTTGCAGATGGATGGATGGATGATGCAACGTCTCAATTTCAAAATAAAACTACTTAGTTAGGTTTAGGAATACATCGACTTGGTTAGGCTTAGGCAAGAAACTACTTAGTTAGTGAATGAGTGAATGATTTCGGACACGGCCGTGGTTTTGATGTTAATTCTGACAAAAACATCGTACATACAGTAGCGGCAAGAGTTGGAAGGAAAATGGACAGATTAATGAGGTCAGGGCAGGCTGAGTAATGTAGCTGAATGTGCAAGTAGAGGCAGGGATGGATGGATGGACAGCTGATGGATGGACGCTCATAAATAGCTGACCGACAGACCGACCGCAGCATGCACTTCCAAGAACCGATCAATACTAACCTGCCTCCAGCACCGGACAGTGGAAACACAGTGTGTGTGTGTGTGTGTGTGATGTCATATTAAACTGGGCGTACATGGCGGCCTGGAGCCAACAGCTTCTGTTTTTAAGATAAAATCACACTCATCCCCCGTCTGTCTTTTGTCTCTCTCATTTTTTTCAGTCTTGTATCCTCGTCCTCTTCCTTCTGCCTGTCCATCATTCTGTCTTTTCCTCCCTTCTCTCCGTCAAACATCCTCTCCTTGTCTCGCTTCTTCTGTTATTCTTCATAAACTCTTGTAGTTCTATTTTTAGATGTGAGAGAATGTTCGTGTTGGGAAATTGCTTATGCTGACCTAGTTTTAACACATCCTTGTAAACTTCAGATATACACATGTCTTCTCTGCTGCACATACAATTGCACATCTCCTGCATGAAGCACATGCACAGTTGACTCATTATGACTGAAGCAGCCACAATGCACACAGATGTATGGACTAAAAGACTTGTTGTGGTCAAACGATAAAACCTATATTCTTCCTAACTGTAATTGTTATAAAATCGTACAACCTACAGATATCATTTACTCTACTTTTACATATGCTTTTATTATCTCTTAATCCAAAACTGCAATTTTTGCAAATTGTGGTTATTTTCCTGCTTTAAGAAGTGTCATCAGAGTATTTTTGGGAGGCAGATCTTTTCAAACTTATTACTCATTTTCATCAGTGCCGTGCTTGGCTTCCTACTATGAAAAACTCAACATATTGTTATTGGCCTTGCTATTTATTGTAGTATTTTTTTTTTAATGAAAGCTAAATCTAAATCATCTAAAAGTGTTTTCAGTTGAAACATCTTTTGTGTGATTTAAAAATTGACTATTTCCCAAACTTGTATAGCTAAATTCATGTGATTTTTCAGCCAATTAGTCTTTTGTCAGGCTGCTAAACAGGAACAAACATGATTGGTCATTGCAAAGAGATGGTGCTGAAAAAAAAGGTATATTTATTCACTATAAATAGACTTATCAACCAAACACCTCCCCCACCAGAAGATACGTTACTCTGCGCATGCGAGTAACATCCGTTTCTTTGCTAAATGCATTATGTATGCAGGGAGCATGATGAGTTGTCTGACTGAAACCTCTTTACAGTGGCTTCACTGATGTACATCAAGTGCACATTATTGATTCTCGTTTTCTCTGTTAAACACTCGGATCAAAGGGAGGTTTCACTCAGAATGGATAGCCAACATATCTATACATACTTTGCCAAAAAGTCTAAAATTTGTGACTTTCCCCCACATACAGCAGTGTAAGGATGAGTACTGAAACACGGTATTAAACGGACACCAGTGCAACAGTATTAAAGGCTGTGGTATTGATAAGCTTCGACATTATTGGTTCTTTTATCGATACCATTTAACATTAATTTATTATCACGCTATAGCATCTCCTCTGCTCTCTGTGTCGGGGCTGAGCTCCTCCAACTACACACACACACACACACACACACACACGGAGTGGAGCCAATACTTCATCAATACAACTGTTCAACAAGCATAAACATGATGTAGACATGTAGAAATGTGATATTTAAATCTGCTCTGTCGTGCTAGCTTGGCGAATAAGGAATTGTTACAAACAAGCTAAAACTAAAGCTGTCTGTATGTAGTCTAACTGTTAAGCTTAGTTTGCTGCGTATCTTAAAACTTGGATGAATCCTGTTAGCTGAGGGAGGAAGACAAAGGACAGGAAGAAGGACTGATAATGACTGACGTCTGTGTTCCTCATTCTTTATCAACTTCAGGAATGTTATTTATTTTATCGACATTTTAGATCAGTTTCCAGTGAGATTATTGAGTTTATATAGTGACTTTGCTTTTGTGAAAATTACTTTTGCTGCTTTAAAACAACATTTATTTATATTTAAAATATAAAGAATGAAAAAGAACTGATAAGAGTATCAATAAAGAACCAAACTGATAATTGATATTTATTTATTTATTGACTTATTTATTTATTTATTTACTTACTTATTTATTTATTTGACAGGGACAATACATTTAGTTATTGTTACACTTAATTAAAGTGCAACCGATGCAATGTACTGTATATAGGACTTCTATCCGTAGCTATTTTGCAGACCTTGTCCTTGATTAGGCTTTTTAAAAAAAAAAAAAAAACATAATACAACATACATAAAATCACATTATACAACATCGAACATTACAATAAATTTGCATATATGTGTTTCCAATCAGTAATCAGTGATCACAAGATTAGTTTAGTTTCAGCCAGTGTTTTACCTTTTCATTAACACTTTTCAGGTCAGGTTGTATTTTTATTCCCGTTGCATTCCAAAAATGTATTCCTTTTACTGAAAAAGATGACTGACCGAAGGTTGTTTTACGCTGTGCCACTCTGCAGTAACCATTTGTTGATCCCCTAATGGACTAATGGACAAAGTACAGCTAAGACAAGATAGCAGTCTCTAGCTAACTGGTGCCATTACTATTACAGGATTCAGTGGAAAACTGGCGACAAATAAAGGATAAGTGCGGTATGTGCTTTCTGTAGCCTAAAGATGGTGCCAGACGTGGTTGCTAAATGCGCGACGCCAATGCAAAGCCTCCGTACGTTTTGACCACACAGCAGCCTCCAGCTTCCAGCTATAAAATCCATTTCCAGCCCAAACCCAGCAGGAGCCCAGTCCTCCATTAGATTTGATGAGGCGGCGAATGTGGTTAGGAGTCAAATGAGCTTACTACATGTGGAATTTAGACTGTGTGTGTATGTGTGTGTGCGTGTGTGTGTGTGTGTGTGTGTGTGTGTGTGTGTGTGTGTGTGTGTGTGTGTGTGTGTGTGTGTGTGTGTGCGCAGGGGGATGTTGTTGTGTCCAAAACATGGCAACTGTGGTTTTGGCAACTTCACTGTATGGTTTTAAAAAGCATACTTTCTCTCTCTCTGTTATTTTCTGATCTTAGTGCCTGAATCGCTGCCTGTCTCAGTCTCCTCATCCAACTCTCTCGATCTCAGAATCAATGAAGACTATTGCATCCTTGTTCTAAACAAGAGCAAAGATCAAGAAACTTTTATGACGTGACACGATAACTTCTTTATCGCTTGATCATTCTGCACTTGTGTTTTTGTTTGGGGCTTATTTTGATGTTTTATTTCTCTGCTGCTGCTCCTCCTCCTTATGCTACCATCTGAGTTACTGAAATATTTAACAAGGCTCGTGCTATTTTGGGAACGCCTGCCATTCCCTCTGTACTGTCGGGTAGAATCGCATCCTAATGGCTCCGGACTTGAGGACTGACTTAGAACACGCAGACTGCGCTGAGGCATTTTATGAAATCCCAACATTTTCAAATCCTAAAGTGGATCTGCAGAAACAGTCAGGGACAAATGGTTGCATGTGTAAAGTCATGGTTAGAGTGAGTTTTGGTTAAGACCCAGTAGGTGACTATGTTGTTAAACCAGTGGGAAACCTATGTGGTCTGAAAAGTGAAGCCAATGCCAAAGTGCCTTCAACTTGCATTCTTTCTAATAGCCAGCAGGGGGCGACTCCTCTGGTTGCAAAAAGGAGTCTGATTGTATAAAAGTCTATGAGAAAATGACCCTACTTCTCACTTGATTTAGGTCATATCAGTTATCAATAACCTGCCCAGTAGTGCACCTATTTTTGATTTCAATTTATAATGAATTTTAATTGTCTTTTAATGTGACAGTCTGGTAGGTGTACTGAGCACAATGTAGAGAATAACTGTTTGAAGTCCTTTTTCTCTTTTTTTCCCCTGCCAGTGAGCTAAAGCTTTGAACAATGACGATACATCAAACACCGTCAGGGAAATGAGCCTAGTACTCGACAATACATCAAACAGTATTTGCAAATAATATTTGTCATTGTTTTACCTAGACTGAATACTCAGTAGTTTGGGTGTGAAAAACAGAACAAAGAAAAAGTATTTAAAGTGCGATATAACACTTTTTTTCTCCTGTTGGACAAATGAGTGGGTAGCTCAGACAAGGTAAAATAAGTCTGTGAGAAATATGCAAATATTATCTAATCCCTGGACTGATGTGAGCTGAGAGGAAATATAGAGCAGGATTACAACTGATGAGTCACCACACCGACTGAGGAAAATGAGTCACCAGCTTTGCTAATGCCATATCCGGCACACTATGTCATAAAAATAAAACAAACGAGTGGATGCTCAGTTGGAAAGTTATTAGCATAAGTATTGTAAATAGCTTAATAAATCCACAGTCTCAACATTAGTGAATTAAATGTTGACATAAGATGAATGGCATGACATGAAGATGAATATGAAGCACTGATGTAGATAGGATTACTGTCTCAAGATGTGCTCAGTCATATCTGTTACAGCTTTATGAGTAATGCTTCAATGTTTAAATTATGCAGGGGAGGAAGGGGGTTGACTTATGTTTGTTTTCTTTTTGAAGTTAATTAATCAAAATAGTTTTGACTGCAGACAATTATTCTGTTGATCCATTTGTTCCCTAATACAATAATTTCATTGTATACGCAGTGTCCATTACTTATGTATGTTGGCAGTAAGACTTGTTGCAAATCGTTCCAAGTAAACTTTAAATCAGTGTGTGCCTCCACCACGGCTGCACCACCCTGCAAATATGTACAAACCTTTAATAAATACCAGATTCAGAATGCATGTATTGACAATCAGACTATCCGTATTTATATATTTATTTTAATTCAGCACCCGATTTGACTGTTATCAGGCCATTAAATAGGCATTATCAGTCGCTATAAGCACCATAGATGTGGGTCAATAGGGGCATACAACGCCTACTATGTTGTAAAAGTTAAGGTGAAACTTAAAAGCAACACGTTCAACATGTTGTAAAACTGAATGAAACATCACATTTTGAACACAAACAAAAAGCCTTCTTTAGGTTTAGGAAAAAAAAATACTTCTTAAGGTTAAGGCAACAAAACTACAATTTATTTAGGTTTAGGCCAAAATAAGACTAAGTTAAGTTTAGGGAAAAACATTGTGTTGGGACAAAGGGGACATATCATGCTCATTTTTATACTTGTATTTTTGGTTTCTACTACAACATGTTTACATACTTTAATGCTTTAATAGGGAGGAGGTTGTGGTAGATGGATGGTTAAAAAAATATTGGACTTACGCCCAGGAGATTGCAGTTTGTGTCCCGTGTGAAACCACAAGTCAAAGTTTAATTATTTGTAACGTTACTTTCATACTTAAGTTATGCCACTTCAGGTGTTATTTAAACCCAAACTGTAATCTTTTCCTAAACCTAAAAAGTTTTATTTTGAAATGACTGGAGTAGACATTGACAGGTGTATCACGTGTTGCTAGTCATTTGTAGGAAAACGCATGAAAAATAAGTTGTTGAAAGTCGTGCTGAGCATCACGAAAAAAACAAAAGGGAAATGCGTGTCTATGTACACGAATCAAATAGATTAAATGTTGTGACTATTTCATGAACTACCTTGAGACTGTGTTGGTGGGTGAATATAACCATCTAGGGAGGTTCATCCTGCAGATGTTGTAGTACAGGAGAACATATTGTAGGAAAAAGTAATGAAACAGAGTTTCTCAGATATATTGACTTGGCATTAAAAATGTTTCCTTATCATATTGATAAAGATGTAATCCAGGAAATAAGTTGTTCCCCTGTTGCAAATAAGTAGCATATAAACCTAATTCTAAGAAGACAGAGTTTACTAGTAATTCCCTCTGATATTGAGCCGCCAAAGAAGACTATAAAAAGCCCCTGCATTATTTCAAAACTTCCAACATGAATTACACTGAAACACTGCTGAGTAGAGCCTTTTAGAACAGTACATAAAACATGGTCATAAATGACTGGAAACTGGTTCTCACTATACTTCCACAGAGTCCTGCAATTAGGTTACATGAAACACATACACATAGGTGTACCATCTTTGTGTCTGTGTGTACAGTAGCTGATCCAGCTGTCAATCTCACTGACAGACAACAGCTGTTGTCTTTGTATCTCAAATTAAACTCTCCTGTTTTGCATCTGTTTTTGTTGTTGTTATTTCACCCTCTCCGCCTTAGTTGCATTTTCTTATTTCTCACTCTCTTCATCACGATTTATATTCCACACAAACTCGTCACCCTGGCTGGTATTAGGCTCATAGCCCAGACAGGGAGGTGGGGTTGGCTGGTTTGATTAATGCTTACTTCTAATAACAAGGATTATGGAAGGCTCATGAATGAGACTGGAAAAACAGATATAGCCCGAAGAGGCTCAGCGTGTGTTCATTTGATCTGCAGGTTGCACAGATTTAGATCCGTGTCATGAATACATGAGACCAGATACGTGTGTTTGTTAGGGCTGGGACGATACACCCATCTCCCGATTTGGTACTATCCCGATAGTTGGGTACTGATTTGATATGTATTGCATTTCTTTTAAGTTTTGCGATTCAATATTACGATTTATTGCAATTCTTGTTGACTGTTTTAACACTAGACCATGGGAAAAAATTGAAATCACACACTTCTAGGGACAATACAGTAAAAATGTTTTCAGCATGTATGTAGTCAGAGATGTCCTGAAGTCAAGTATATCAGTCACTGTCAGGAATTATGTATTATTATTTTTCCAGCAACCCAAAAATCAAAGAATAAAGACATTTCCCTCACAATTTAGTGGTATTTTCTTTTTAATTTAAAAGGGACATGTAATGTTTTGTACTTCTGGTGAACACAATCCAATCAATCTTATTTCCATATATGTATTTTGTATATCCAGCTCCCTTTGTTAACACCTTATTTTGAATATCGGACGTACTCGCACGTGTAGACTTCCGCTAACTTCTCCAAGTCCGTCGCTAGCTCTCCCGTCAGCTCCGTTCTCTTTATACATCCATGGTCAGCTCCATCGGGCCGTTTGAATGCATTTAACATAAATGTCAGTATATGAGTGCTCTACAATTGTAGCGTCGGCAGATTTGACCGCGGAGATGAGAGTGACGGCTGGCTTGACCTCACGTTACTACAATACGATAACGTTTCCTGTCCATGACAGAGTTAGCATGCAGCTTAAGCCATGACGTCTAGCTCTGCTTTTCCTGCAATGTATTAAACCCAAAGTGTTTCCATACTTTACTGTATGTGTAGTGTTTACCACTTTGGATTTAAAATGTGAAGGTGCAGGTCGTATTCACGCAGACCCTCCACCGTTTTCTGCTTTCTCGTTTTGGTTTGTTTTGGTTGACGGATACGGAACGGATATGACATCAACAATAAAAGCGGTAACTTCCTTTTACCCCTGCATATACTCAAATGAAGCAAATATATAGATTCTGACATTGAAAAATAAATTTCACAATTTAAAAAAAAAAAAAGAAAATTGCGATATCAACTGTGGTGAATAGATTATTTTCCCCACCCCTCGTGTTTGTGCATGAGCCTTCACGTGTGAGCGAGGGAATGATGTTTATTTTAAATAAGTCTACCAACTGGCCATGTTTGTTTATATATATCAGCTTGTGCATTTGGATGTTTGATTAATGGAAATTAAAAAACAAGGAGCTCACACAGGTAGAGACGACGCTGCGAGGCAGGCAAGGCCTCAGGTCAGTTCTATATCTGCTCTGTCAAGACAGCACTGACCGTTTGTTCAGTTGGGACAAACTTATTGACTCGTCCAGGATGGATTTCTATTCCCTCCATGGAACAGGCCCTCAAGGTCGAAGACGATCCGTTCTCCCCCGAAAAGAAAGTTGATTCCAACTTGATGCTCTTTGTCTAATATGAACCCATGGTGCTGTGCAGTGTCGCCGCCTGTGTGTCCTGCTGCCTTCAGAGACTTAAACCGCAAAAAAGAGTAAAAAGAAAGCAAAGAAAGAGCAGTGTTTCTGTGACAGTTTCCGTTTCCTGCAGGCTGTTTGCATTCAGGGACTGAGAGTCAGCACATATTCACTCTCTACCGAGTTAGCACTTATACGCTGCTTTCTCTCTTACTTTCATCTCTTCTTTTCCTGATGTTTGTCTTTCATGCTTTGTCCTCTTTTTCCTTTGTCTTCTTTTTTCCCCCTTTAACTCTCTGAGACCCATAATAGTCCCGTTTTGGTCTTTTTTTTAGGGCGGTACAGGGGGTCTTTAGGGGGAGATAGCAGGTCAACAGTAGATGTCACATAGAAGTGGTGCACATCAAATGAAAGCTGGGAACCTGAAGATTGATTTGAGATTCAGAACTGTTTGTCAAGTTGTTCTAGTCATTAATCAGAAATAAACATGAATTAATTATTTAAGATAAATTGTGAAAATGTATAAGGGCTTAGAACATCATAATAGCAGTATACGATGGTCATCCCCATGCTTTATTATGTCTACAAAGTTGTTGCTGCAATTTTTATACAATTTTTTACGCAGATTTGGTGCTAAATTTAACCTTTTTTTACCATGCAATAATTGATAAAAAATTATCAATAATCCCTCTAAAATATCAAATTAAGACACCAAGAACTTGAGGAACACAACAGAAAAAGCCATGCTGTGATTTGGGATGAAAAACTTTTGACATTTGGAGATTCCTGCAAGAATTGCATTTTTTGGCGACTGGATAGCGAGCACTTCTGTTGTGTAAACTGCTCAGAAACCCCCTTATTGTCAATCTAGCTAGGAAAGCCATCCATCCTCTGAATGCTCTAGGTCTATAGTTTGTGGCTGTACAGTTTCATGAGGCTGTGATTATCCTAGAGGTCCCCACAGGTCAGTTTATACAGTGACATCAAGTTTCAAAAAATGGTCTCACTAAAATGAAATGGTTACTATGGGGACTAACATCATCACACATGAATACAACTGGGCTCATTGGATCCACAGGAGTCTCAGCTTTACAGTGATACAACATTTCTGTAATTTCCAAGACTGTTTAGGGCGAAAATAACACATTTATACTGAATTCAAAAAACATTTTTTTCCCCTAAACTGCATGCGATTATCATAAAGTGGGCATGTCTGTAAAGGGGAGACTTGTGGGTACCCATATAACCCATTTTCTTTCACATATCTTGAGGTCAGAGGTCAAGGGATCCCTTTGAAAATGGCCATGCCAGTTTTTCCTCGCCAAACTTTGGCGTAACTTTGTTGCGTATCTTCACTCTAGCTTTGCAACTCAGCCGGCAACAACCTCTGAAAGACAGAATAGCGGCTGAGCCTGCCAGTGGGCCGTCTCAGTGTTAAGGGGTTAAAAGTTGACAGTATTTCTGTATTTTTCTGCAGACCAGTCAAGCTTGATGCAGATCTGTTTCAGTAATTCTTACATATTCTGCCCTCCACTCACCTCCCACTCTTCCTCCTTTTCCTCTCTGTCAATCTCTCTCTCCCTGCTTCAGCAGCATGAGCAGAAAGCTGCAGATATTTACCAACAGTCTGAAACACACACATCTATTACAGGACAATAGGCTTGCAACGAAGCACAGCGGTGAGGATTTTGTAAGAATCCGACATTAAATGTCCATGTCATCAAGTCAATACCGTTCAGAGTAATTTGCCCCTTGGTTGATTTAATTCTCAACTCGCAAAATTGCACGACTCTGCAAAATAATGAAGCGTAACTAACAGAATTGATAGCACGCGCTGGAAGACAAATCAAGGCTGGAGGTGCTGCTTTACAGACACAGACAAAGTGAGATTTAAAAGGATTGAACAAATGCAGGAAAATAAATCTTAAAAAAAGCAGATATATTTAGCTTTGTCTCTGCTCAGCTGTCAGGACGCGTCCGCTAACTGCTGCACAGCTTTAGTTGTAGCACAAAGCTGTCAGGTGACTGAACAGTCAGAGCCAGTGTTATGAGTTTCATTTTAAAAGCATCAGCTTTGAAAAAAAGTAATAAAGCTTTCATTTTCACAGCTGAAAAATAGCTGATTTCCCCTCAAAAGCAACACGGACAAACGGAACATAAAACTGCATTAATCTGATATATTGTGGGTACTTATTTTTGGCATTTAAACCTGCAGTAGGCAGACTGTTTTTGGCATCATTGGGCAAAAATTCCATAATAACCTTTCAGCATATTGTAATTCAAGTGTTCTGAGAGAAAACTAGACTTCTGCACCTCCTCATGGCTCTGTTTTCAGACTTTAGAAAATCTAGCCTGTGACAGGACACTTTAATCAATCACAGGTCATTTCAAGGACATCAACATTGTTTTAGGTGTTATGTAGGTTATAAATGTTACTGTACAAAACATGCACCTTTTCAAACCTAGACAACGTGTTAATATTTAAAATATATAAAATATATGTTAACTGTCCGCTTAACATCTGGGCCCATATTCTCAAGCTTCAGAGAGCTTATTAGGGTGTCTCATTTCACATATCACCATTATGTCTTATTGTATCTTAACTGTGTTGCGTATAAAATGAAACTGAGCTGAGCTGAACAGTGGTTTTTAAATGTTTATATTACAAATTCAGTGGCTGTTAAAATTCAAATACTTATGTCTCTTATTTGCTTCCATACAAATTCCCAGAAGTACTACACTGTGCTTGTGTGAGTGTACAGTGAGTGTGTGTGTGTGTGAGAGAGAGAGAGAGATAGTGAGATAAGAATGAAAGACAGAGACAATGGTGCATGTATGCAAATAACCTTTTTTTTGCATTTGGAACACTGTGCATATGTATGTTTTTAGTGTGTGTGCGCATTCGTGGATGTTGGTGTAAGTAGCAGTGTGTGTTTCGGAGATCTATAACGTGAACTGGGAGCACCTTCCCGTTAAAAGGTATTGATCTGGCCATCCCTCTCTCCTAACTCCATCCCGTGTCAGTCTCTCTCCTGTCCTCTCCCACTCTCTCTCTCTCTCCCTCTGGGGTGGTCTCGGGTTCTCTGAATCATTACTGTATGGAGACAGAAGGATGGAGGGAGGACGGCGAGGATCATATGACCCACCAGAGGGGACGGGGTGATTGAGGAAGGACATTGAGAAGCGAGAGTCGGGTCGTGTAACAGAGCAAAAGGGAATGATGAGCTTGGAGGATAAAGAAGGGTGGGAGACGGGATGGATGGAAACGAAGGATAAGGAGAGTTCAAATGTGAGGAGAGGTGAACAGTATAGGAAAGAGGAGAGGGAAGTGAGCTGAGGGGAGGGTGTACACAAAGAAAGAGGAGAGTGAGGAGGTGGATGAAGGGAATTGACAGGAGGATGTGGGTGCTGATGGGAGTAATTTAACACTTTAGCTCGATTCAGGGTCGGCATGGGGATGTTCAGGGGTAGATAAAAAGTATCAGTATATTTCACATAGAAGTGGTGTACATCATCTGAAAGCTGGGAACCTGAAGATTAATTTGAGATGCAGCTCAGCACTGTGTGTCAATTTGTTCTGGTCATAAACCAGAAATACAAATGAATGAATGAATTACAATAAATTGTGAAAACTCATAAGTTGTTGCAGCAATTTTTTGGGTTGATTCCATTTGTCACACAGATTTGGTGCTAAATTTAACCATTTTTTTTACAACTCGAGAATTGATAAAAATGATCAATAATCCCTCCAAAATACCACATTAGGACACCAAGACCTTGAGGAACACCATAGAAAAAGCCGTGATGGGATTTGGTATCAAAAACTTTTGACATTTGGAGATTTTTGCCAGAATTTTATTTTTCACCAATTTGGATGGTGAGCACTTCTGTTCTGGAAACTGCTCAGAAACCCCCTTACTGTCAATCCACCCATACAAACCATCCTCTGAAAGCTCTAGGTCTCTAATTTGTGGCTGTAACGTTTCATGAGGCTGTGATTATCCTAGAAGTCACCACAGGTCATTTTATACAGTGAGGTCAAGCTTTAAAAAATGGTCTCACTACTTTGAAATGGCTGCTATGTGGACTAACATTTTCACAGTCACAGGTAAATTGAAAAAAAATAATGTGCCCCTGTGTCCTCCGGTGCTCCTAATGGCATCTGCAAGATTTCACAGGCCGCAGGAAAACAACCAATCAGAGCCGAGCTGGAGCCTGCCGTCTCTGAGCAGCTGTCAATCACTCGCCAACGCCGAGCAAACGGTCAAACTAGGCAGCGCTGATCAAATATGAATCAATATTCTGTTACTGTAATGCCTATTTCTCTCCCCAAATGTTTTCAGAAACATCTTATAGTGTACTGCTAAACTGTAAAATGAAAATGTTTGTGACCCAGCAGCCGTGTTGAGATCAGTTGAGAAAATGCCAAGCACCACCCACCAGCCCGAGCACAGCCAATAGGATATGTTGCCTGAAAACAGAGCCAAGAGGAGGTTATTACAATATTTTGAAAGGTTATTATAGAAGTTTTGCCCAACGATGCCAACAATGTAATGCCTACTCCCACTTTAAAAGGTGATGCAAAATGGGGACTTCATTGGAAATTTATGTGGAGTTGTTCCTAGTGATGAAAGCCTTCACCTGCCAAACCAGTCTGTGATGCTGTGAGGGCCTTGAATTTGAAAGTAGAAATTGAAAAGAGAAAAAAAGGAGAGAAACACTGAGTCACTGAACTAAATATTGGTGGAAGTTCATGCACGGCATTGAGAATCTGTCTCTTACCGAGCTCCCGAAACCACCAGCCTCCAGTCAGAGTGAGCTTTATTTCACTCCCTGAAAATAAGTATTTATTTGAGTCCATAACAAGCATAGCATGTATAAATAGAGCGATCCTGTGATCTTGACAGGTCTGTTAACTGAATGGCTGTTGTGTTGGCTACAGGCTGACCGGGTCATGTGCTTTGGGTAGAAAACCACGACATTCCCCTCCTGATCAAATCTGAAGACATGAGAACTCACTCAAACCTATTACTGAAAGATAAGGAGAGGAAAGAAGTGGGGACGTGGAGCATCATGCTAGACAAGTCTGGTGACAAAGAGGAAGTAAAAGCAATATAACAAGAGAAGAGTGAGTAAGAAGCAGTCAGAGACAGAAACGAGAAGTGAGTGAACAAGTGAGATGGATGGGCAGGGAGGGCGAATGCTACGATGTATAAAAATAAAATGTCTCCACTCACTTGGTTGAAGTGCCCACTAAAAACTCAAGCACAAAACTGTCAGTGCAGATGAAATGGGCGCGGACGCAATAAGGGGAAGGTGACCCAGTGATTTATTTACAGTATGTTATAAACACACACACAGAGATAGATAGATGGGAGGAAGAATATAGAGTTGAAGGTAAACGTGTGAAAGAGGGGAATGCAGAGGATGCGCTGATAATATCAGGTGCCACTGTAAACATCTTAACTGTTACTCATGTGTAGGTCATGCTTAGAGTAATAGAGCTGTGTTGCTTGTAAATGCTTGCTTATTCCTGGCATGTACTATACATATAGTGAGAACAGCTAACCTGAAAAACATATTATTGCTTTTATAAAGTTGATTGTCTTCAATAGAAAATTGCCTATTATCACATCCAGCTGACCTAAAGCAACACAAGGATTAATTATCTTCACCAGGAGATAATGAGATTGGTCGCGTGTGTGCATCTCTGTGTCTGTCCATGACTAATCTAACATACTGCTACACCAAATTGCATAATATTCTGGGTCCTCATTTATGACTGCGTGCTCAAGGACCTTTCGTGGTTGCAGTGACTCGCACTTTCTCAAAAAAACTTTTATTGGCTGTTTGATATGCCATTGATTGACTGCTGACTCCTCACTCACTACTCTTAACCGGCCCCCGGCCAGTAGGGGCCGCCAGTGGGACACATCAGTTTTCTCATTTTCATTGTCTTGGATGGTGTGTTTGGCTACACACCATACACACACAGCTGAATGTATTGCCGTCACTAATCGCTAACGAAACTATACACACCGGTGAGTGCATCGCCGTTGCTAACTGCTAACGGAACTACACACACACAGCTGAGTTCTTCGTCGCCCCTAACAGCTAACGGAACTGCACACACAGCTGACTGCATTGCAGGCGCTAATTGAGACAAAGTTATTCTGTGCCTTTTTACCAGGTATCAATCTCACATTTAAAGGTGTATTGTCAAAAAAATAGACTTGAAGCCTAAATAAACGCTTCAAGTCGCGGTTATGCCCGTGAGACGGAGCTGAGACTCCAGTCCAGACATCTGCATAAATTAAAATGCAAGCCTATCTGTGCATATCTATGAGACTGCACTTGCAGTCTAGACAGATATTGCATTAGGATGCTCTAAAAGTCAACATCATAACAAAAATGATGTCACTCCATTTTTTTCTTACTTTTTAATGCCATTATGATGTGAACACTCTTGATTATCTTTATCTAGGCATCCACTGTAATGAGTTTATCTATATGCATGTGAGCACACAGGAGAACAAAGCAAAACAGAGGAGATAAGATGGCAGATTGGATGAGGGATGAGGATGAAACAGTAGAGTGAAAGAAAATAAGAAAAGGTCAAACAAGGGTAGAGAGGTAAACAGAGGAACACGGAAAGGGAAATTAGAAGTAATAAAATTACCAAACTGATATGAATAAAAATATGTATAAATAGTGTATGCTTTCT
This sequence comes from Helicolenus hilgendorfi, assembly GCA_916700815.1. Taxonomy (NCBI): domain Eukaryota; kingdom Metazoa; phylum Chordata; class Actinopteri; order Perciformes; family Sebastidae; genus Helicolenus; species Helicolenus hilgendorfi. Next base: position 2,412 of record CAKALG010037188.1, on the reverse strand, counting down.
GTAATGACGATGGGTTTTCCTTGCCTTTTCATGATTACTGATTGAAAGTGGCCGTTGGCTTACCTTTTTATTCAGCATGACATTATTGAGTATGAGCTATAAAACATGGAGAGAGTGAGGTGTGAGAGAGACAGGTAGAGGAAGAGGGATGGAGAGACAAAGAGACTGTATGAGAAAGAGAATGAGATGGAGAGACGAGGCTTTCAGAGTTATCGATCTGAGCAAAGACAATCTGCTGTTTCCTTCTGGTGGGTGAAAAATGCTGCTGACCTTGGACTAACATCATTAACTTTGATGAGAAACAAGCTGGAAACAAAGAGAAAATGACCAAGACAATGACCCGTTATTAGCAGGCAGAAGTGGAGTGGATCATTAGGGAGATTTCGTTATGATAGCAAGTGAGACGCCACTCTAAATAATATAGGCTACTGCTGCCGGGTCGGTGTGTCGGATCATTAGAGAGGACACGACGGGGTCTGACTCTGGAATTAAAGTCAAGTATGAGCTGGATGAACTCGATGCTTGGGATTCGTCCCAAACAGCATCACAGAAACAGAAACAAAGTATTTTGAGGATGATATTTCAAATTTAGATTTACTGTATAAGCTTTCTATATCCCACTTGTATCTATCTTTTGGAATCTAGACCAACCCCATGTCCTACAAATTGGATAACAACTATGTTAGCAAACATGTTTTGGGTGGAAATGTAATGCCAAATTAAGGTTTTCTTCAGTCACACTGTCATATTAATAGTCAACGTACCCTCTTACAATGGTTTGTATATTTTACGAAAAGTTATGCCTTATTTTTCGGGTATTCTCCTACGAATGTCCAGCAACACTTGTCACTTTTTGCTCCTTCCATGCATAGTCTTTTCAAAATAAACTTCCGTCTTCAGAGGAAACAACTTGGTTAGGTTTAGGCAACAAACTTAGTTAGGTTTAGGAAAATGTGGGTGGTGTTCAAATTCACTATGTTACCTAGTACTGAAGTTACATGACAAATAAGGCAACATTTGGGTTGAAATAACTTTGGTCAGAACATAAAAAATATATTTTGTTCTATTGCAATTATAATTTTTACACACAGCATTGTTCGTATGTCAACAATCAGAAGGGTTAAACGAAAGACCAAAATGTCCTCACTCTGTGCAGCTAAAATCAGTCCTCACAAAGATAGACGTAAAAGTATAACACACTCCCTCTCTCTTTAAGCTGCCCAAGGGAAGAGTCTCTGCACGCCAGAGAGACTGACGCTCTGCCTATCCCCATACCACACACACACACACACACACACACACACACACACACACACACACACACAAACGCATGCAGCCTACCAGGGAGGCAACGTCTATAAACCAGACCAGCTGTCTCGAACACACACACATGCAAATTCCCATCCATTTCATCATTGACCCTTCCAGCACTTATTGATTTTTATAGAACTGCCAGAGTGTGTGTGTGTGTGTGTGTGTGTGTGTGTGTGTGTGTGTAGTTGAATCTGAGCTTATTTAAGCACCTCATTTCGTTGCATCTGTAATTTGCTGTAGCTGATTTTTAATGTTTCTGCTGAAGCTGATCAATATCACTAACCAACCACATTTGCAGTCAGATAGCCGAAACACTACTGCCCACCGTCCAATGTGAGCAAATGTGCAACAGGAAACAGAACAGCAACACCGGTCGATATCATCCAGCGGATGTGTGCTGCTGATGTCACTTGGACCTGTAGCTTCTAGTCTCTTGGTTTGCTCGTGGTGATGAGCATTGATTACACTGGCAAAGTGAAGCTGAAGCGCACCCTTCTCTTCCCTGCTGCTTCCTGTGGTGTCCGTCCCATATATATACTGTACTGCTGAAAGCTGAAACTGTTCAGTGTTTTATGCTAGCAGAGCTGAAATTGAAGAGTTTCATGTCACACTGAGGTTTGACACGCTTGACATCTGTTCTCACAAATTCCATTCCATTCCAAAAGCCTAGAAAGTAGAGCAAATTATTTGACAATGAAGCGAAAGTGATGAAATTGAATGTAGACAAGCAGAGGAGTTCTATCTGTGGCTGTCAGGTATCACCTTCATCATTGTGTAAACTGGGACCTACTCGGGCTGAAAAACAAAGAATAAAAAAGGAGATTTGTAATGGGTTGATTCATAATTGCAGTTTGAATACCAGATAATTGGAACCTTTAGAAAGCCTGTTAGAGTGTTGATTGCAAACACTTTTTTTTGTATAGCTCTCTAAGGACACAGTCACACATGGGTGGACTTTATCAAGTATGTAATACTCTTATCAACATGGGAGTGGGTAAATATGCTGCTTTATGCAAATGTATGTATATATTTATTATTGGAAATCAATTAACAACACAAAACAATGACAAATATTGTCCAGAAACCCTCACAGGTACT
>CAKALG010037183.1:0-10914 GCA_916700815.1 Helicolenus hilgendorfi | reverse complement strand
GGGGGGGTTATTGATTGTTTTGGGGGGGGGGGCGGCTGGAGACAGAAGGGAGCTGAAAATCCTAGCCGAGGTCAGGAGGTCAAGCCTAGATACACACACACACACTCCACATAGATACATAAAGCTGAAACTCTCTCTGTCTTCCTGCGTCTCATCAGGCTACAGGCCTGCTTCACTGGAAGGGGGGGGGGGCTCTTTATCATGCCCCCAAGGCCCAAATCCTCCACCCAACCCCCCCTCCTGCTGGCCTTCTCTCTTCCTCTCTACATTTATTGCTCTTTCTGTGTTTTCTCTCCCATCTCTCCCAAGTACATTCCCACATTTTGAATCTTTCACACAGAGGACTCAACCAGGGTCGGACCAGGGTTGATAGTGTGTATGAAAGGGTTAACCCACGTTGATCGACTTGCCTTTGAGACCCAGGTCGAGAGGTGGAGTCAGACCAGGGTCAGACCAGGGTCGATTTGGATGTGTATTGCTCAGATCAGGGTCGCTAACAGCTGGGGCGGGACAAATCCCGTCATTGGTTGGAAGTGAGGGCGCACAGTCATGATGGGAAATCTCTTCGTCTTGCTCTTAGCACTGCTTGAATGATGGAAACACCTCCATCATTAACTTCCTTAGACCATCCCTTGGCCACCGTGTGAGGACAACAAATCCAATTCCAAACGACATTGGAAGAATGTCTTCACGATGGACGGTGTCCATTGAGCTGCTGCTCTTGTGCGCCTCGTTTGTCGTACTCTTTTTGAACGATTGCACTCTACAAACTCAAGAAGGCGACGGGGACTGTTGGCTCTGCAGGAACGCTGCGTGACGGAAGCTGTCCAGTGATTATGACGTGCACCAAAAGTAGATCAGTAGAACTAATCACATATAACAAAGGTCCACTGGCAGATGAAAACGGGATGTTGCGTTTTAAGTGGTTCATACTGTACATTATCAACCTCTAGGCCAACGTGACATCTCTACTGGAGCTGTTTCTTGATCAACAGCTGGATGCTGTGACTGCACGCAGCATCTTAAAGGTCCTATCCTCACAGTGGGGTTGCCAGGTTTGCACTCTGCTCTAAATCTAGATTTAGAAGTAGTTTGATATCGAGATACTGTGGGTAAGACGGCAACATATTGGAAAGTGTATTACTGGTTTTGCTTCTACTCATACACACATACACACACACACACCACACACACACACACACACACACACTCACTCTTTTCTCTGACTTCTAGCGATGTTATGTCTCGTCCATGAGAAACCTCTGATAGCCTCCAGCTGGGGGGGGGGCTTGTTCCTCGCCTGCACTGCATGCATGGACAACTACTATGTGTGTTTGTGCGTGTGAGATTTCGGTGTGTGTGCATGCATGTTTTTCCCTCATGCATGATCGGCCCTGTCTTCTCCGTGACCTGTGTGTGTGTTTTGCGTGTGAATGAGTTCATGCATGGCCGGCGTGTGTGTTTGAGCTTTTATAGGTTACATGTACATGTGGGGGAGCGTGTGGGAGGAACGCATATTCTTATTTCATCAGACAGACCCACTGAGTTGTGTGTCTTTAATACAGAAAAACAAAGACAATCGAATCGACTGCTCATTTATGGCCACAAGGGAAGTGATGCTCTGCCTTGGTAAGGTACATCAAAAATAATTAAAAAAAAACTATATACTCAATGTCTCAATGGCCAGTACTATAAAACCCCATTCACCATGTAGAACAACAGAAAAGCTGTGTGAACTTGATAAATGATTATTTATGAAACCGTAACCGATTTGTTTTCAGTTAATTGATTAACCAAATAATCATCTAACTGTACTTACTTCTTATCTTACTGTTGATAAGAGACAACAGTGGTTTTGTCTGTAGCCAGTTAAAGCTGCAGTAGGCAGTATATTTTTTTGCATCATTGGACAAATATCCCATAATAACCTTTCAGCATATTGTAATTCAAGTGTTCTGAGAGAAAACTAAACTTCTGCTCCTCCTCATGGCTCTGTTTTCAGACTTTAGAACATCTAGCCCCTGACGGGAGACTTTGACCAATCACAGGTCATTTCATTGAGAGAGCGTTCCTATTGGCTGTGCTCTGGTCATGTGACCAGAACTTGGCGTTCCTTCACCAGATGTCACAATGCCGGCGGCGTCACAAACGTTCTCATTTGACAGCTAAACCGTGCACTACAAGATGATTCTGGAGAGAAATAAGCATTAACGTAACAGAATATTGATTCATATTTGATCAGCGCTGCCTAGTTTGACCGTTTGGTCAGAGTTCAGAGTGATTGACAGCCGGCTCTCATAGACGGCAGCTGGACAGCAGACCTCAGATCAGCTCTTACTGCTTGTTTTCCTCCGGTCTGTGAAATCTTGCAGATACCTGTTTCATGTACTACTGTCACCATATAGCAACCGTTTTATAAAAATATATTTTTTTAATCATATTAGCTCCAATCTCACCTACTGATGCTTTAAAAAAAAAAAAAACGTAAAACCTAAAACACCTTAAAACCAGGACTTCCACCCAGGAGACTGCTGTTCGTGTCCCTTACGAAACCAAAAGTAGACGTTAACTTTAAGCCTGTAAAGCAACGCCGTTACTCAAAGTCACATAACAAAGTCTGCTAAGAGCAGTTGTTATTTAATACGCTGCTGAATCATTTTTGTGGTTCTATGTTGTTTTGGATGGAAGGTCACTGACGGAAATTTCAGCTTTTCAAACATAATTAAAACCTCCTTCAGCCCAACAATTGACCACACATTTATTCTGAACTCAAGAAGAGAAATGTGCCTCTATAATCATAACAGTCTGAGGCAGTTGCGCATAAGCTTGTAACGTATGTGCGTGTGAGTGTGTTTGACAGCAGCGGAGCTTGTGTGTGTCTGAGTCTCATTAATAATTCATGAGGTGGGAGGGGTGAAGGAGAGGGGGCGGTGACAGATGGAGAATCAGTGTGAGAGAGAGAGAGAGAGAGAGAGAGAGAGAGAGAGAGAGAGAGAGAGAGTAGGGACTGAGAAACAGCGAGAGCAAAGAGAGAGAGGGACAGAGAGAGTGAGGATGAAGTAAATAGATTGGGTGAAAGAGATGGATAGAGTGTAGTGTTTCCCTCCATTTTTTCCAGTTATTACATCTGTTGTCTTTGTGTCTCTGTGGAGGATCTGACTGACGGACGCTCGGTCTCTGTGTTTTGCTGTTTTCTCTCTCGCTTCCTTGGATGCTGAAGGATTGATGGGGATGGAGATACAACACAGTCTCCCAGCGCTGCTGTACACCTGGATGCAAGAGCTGCACTGACAGAGGTATTGATAATGTCTCTACACTATGTGTGAATGTGTGTGTGTGTGTGTGTGTGTGAAGGGGAGATTAAACCAACCTCCTTTCAGTTTTCTACTTTTATTTTCTGTACAGTAGAGTTTAGCCACCTCTTAAGCACAAATTAGAATGTTAAATTCACAGTGAACACATGGCGTTGAGGTAAAGCCAGCATCTCTAAACTGTGTGTGAGAAATAACTTTCTACCAGATTTTTGATTGTGTTCTTTAAAGGCTCACAAAGACAATCATTTGTTGAGAAATCCAATTTCAAAGGGGCAGTAGCATGCCGTCCATGTGGATCAAACGGTGTGCTGTACGTTATCGTGGGTTTAAATCCCTCACAGCTCCACGGTTGGTTTTCATTTCTTCACTGACTGTTTTCTCCCTGAAAACACAAACCACTCCAGAATGTGTTCATACATTCAGGTAGATGGTAGTGCGCTCTGTTTGTGTGTGAGTGAATGCAAGTTGTGAAACTTAAATGAGTTCTCCTGCACGGCGTGTGCTTTACTAGAGTTATCGTTATTGTGGATGGAGTATGTGTGAGCTGTATGACTACCAATTAGTTCACACCTTCATCATTTAAAATGTTATATTGGAAAAAGATGTTAGATATTTCACTTATGTAATGACTGTGTGTTGGCTGTTGCAGTGATTATTACAGCTGTCTATACTGCTAGGCTGCACACATACACACACACACACACACACACACACACACACACACACACTGAAAGATATGGATTGTGTCTGGTGTGCATGTTACCTCATTGGTCATACTTAAAGATGCTGCCTGTCTTCATTTTTTGTCTATTTCTGTTTTATTTAAAATGTTCTCAATTTCTAGATTTGAGATGTATTTAGATATAATATATAATATCTCATTCTCAGACAATGAGGTCGACAGCAGAGTTAGCGTCAGTTCCTGCCTAACAAACATCACACAAGGTATACGATGTGATGTGGCCTCTGATGTCGGTCTGAAGTACCCGCTTCTCGTCATCGCTGACGACAGTTAATCGTCTCTTCATACCAATTACTGTCTGTTTCATGATAGTCGACTCTTAATGTTAGGGGTATTGTATAGTATTAATTGCAGTCTGGTTTGCTTAAAATGATGTTCACGAAACTGCGTTTTCAATTACGTTTCAAAGGAACGTATTTCCTCCTGGATTACGTTTGTTTTTGACGTATATCACAAATATGTTTAATCAGAGTGTGCTTATAGGGAAGAGGACCGGGTGGATGGAGGTGGGGGGGTCAAACACCGGACTTTCACCCAGACTGGTGTTCTGGTCCTGTGTGAAACCAGAAGTAATGAATTCAACCCAAAACATGATCTTTGACTAAACCTAACCAAGTTGTTTTGTTGCTTAAATCTAATTGAGAATGCAGTTTTGAAACGGCAAAAGCACCACGAGGGGTTAAAACCCTATAATGTTGATATTACATGTATGTAAAAATGTTGATGTGAAAGGTCTCTGTGTATATGAGGGTGGTACCCCTTTTTCTTTTTCTTTTGTAGCTCATTTTGACCCAACTGACTGCTTCTCAAGTCTTGCAAACTGAACAGACTGAAATTCCAGTTTGTAGCCCGGCACCAGTTCTTGTTTGACTTAGTGTGGTCTGGCAAGGCTCAATAGACTTGTAATGAATGAATTAGCTCGGGACTGAGCCCATTTCCAGCCTGCCGTACAACAGATGTAGAACAACTGTGTTCCTGCACTGATTGGTTGAACCCACTCCTCCTCACTGGGCTGTGATTTTCAGGTTATTAAACTAGAAAAACACGCCAGCTATTCTGGAAATGTTGTCTTATTTTGCCCAAAATTGTAAAAATTGGCCGTCCAGTTGTGGTGTCCCGCTTGTCTCTTGTCTGTGACAAACCAGTTGAAGTAGTTGATGAGGTTCAGGAGTTCTGAGGTTTAGCGAGTTATGTCATCTGAACACTGTCTAGCTCTTTGATTGATCTGATACTGACGGGTCGAGGCTCACGGGCAGGCTACTTTGAACACGTTACATCACGGAGCGGCTGCCGCAACGCTACAGTACACTTCCACTATAATAATAATGAAACTGGCTACACCAGGCTAGAGAGCGGCATGTAAGTGGTGTGCCACAGAGATCCTCTCCACAAACGTAAAAATAGACCATATTTATCTTTCCTTATGTGTGGTGTGCTCGGCCCTTTCACACAGAAACGGGTCATAAAGCGTCTATATCTTTTTAAAATCAAACTACCGATATACAGGAAATGATTGAATGACTGCCAGCGAGCGGATCGGCAGTTTGGTTTTGAGAGTTTCTATTATTATTTAGCATATCGTCTCCCGTCACCTGCGTCCTTTGATAACAGCTGACAAGAGAGATTGAAATAGCAGACTGAAATGACGGAGGAATGATAAAAGTAAATTAAAAAGCGATCGGAGTTTATTGTTTTTCCGTTTGTTTTTGCCTGTGACTCTCACCACCGTACGCCATATGAGCGCTGCAGGCGTAGCAGGGTACAAAGACACATCATCAGCGTAACTGCACACTAAAAACCTACAAGTTGTCTTGCTTTGCAAAGTATCTCAGCATCTATCATGAATGTCATTTATTGTATTATATTTTATTAATATATTTTATACAACAAACAGCACATCACATCTAGTATAGATTTTCCCGCTTAACATATTTATACATTACATCTTGATCAAGTAGAACTACTTCATCAAATGATTAACACACTTCACAGTCCATCATTTGCTCTTCTTGACATCTAGTGGAAACCAGAAAGATGATCAAGTTCATTTTATTCCTGTATAGATTTGGTTGGCCTACTAGTGTGTACACACACCTGTCCTTCTGTGGTGTCAAAGTCTGAGCCCATGTAGAAAAAGGCATTTAAAAGGTGTAAAAAAAAGAGTGTAGAAGGTGCATGGTGTAAACTGTGTCACTTTAATATATATATAACACCATCTACATCCTGTTAATGATGGTTGGTTGGCTCGGTGGCACTGTGGGGTTCTTACGCTGACCTCTGACCTCTTCTGAGGTCAAACAGTCAGATCAATACGGGAGGAACTGTTCTATTTATGGAGATGGATCAGTAAGAAGAGATGTTCTCCTGCTCCTCTTCAATAGAACTTGTCTTTACCTCACGGACCGAGTCCGGCCGTACCGTATGCACTGTGTGTGTGTGTGTGTGTGTGTGTGTAGGATGCTTAAGTGGCTGTAGTGACGCAAGGCTGTCTGAACATGCTGTTTGTTTGTCACGTAGGAGGTTTTAAACACTCATCACATTACACACATTCATCAGACGGCTCTCTCACACATGTTTATTCTGTGTGTGTGTGTGTGTGTGTGTGTGTGTGTGTGTGTGTGTGTGTGTGTGTGTGTGTGTGTGTAGGATGCTTAAGTGGCTGTAGTGACGCAAGGCTGTCTGAACATGCTGTTTGTTTGTCACGTAGGAGGTTTTAAACACTCATCACATTACACACATTCATCAGACGGCTCTCTCACACATGTTTATTCTGTGTGTGTGTGTGTGTGTGTGTGTGTGTGTGTGTGTGTGTGTGTGTGTGTGTGTGTGTGTGTAGGATGCTTAAGTGGCTGTAGTGACGCAAGGCTGTCTGAACATGCTGTTTGTTTGTCACGTAGGAGGTTTTAAACACTCATCACATTACACACATTCATCAGACGGCTCTCTCACACATGTTTATTCTGTGTGTGTGTGTGTGTGTGTGTGTGTGTGTGTGTGTGTGTGTGTGTGTGTGTGTGTGTGTGTAGGATGCTTAAGTGGCTGTAGTGACGCAAGGCTGTCTGAACATGCTGTTTGTTTGTCACGTAGGAGGTTTTAAACACTCATCACATTACACACATTCATCAGACGGCTCTCTCACACATGTTTATTCTGTGTGTGTGTGTGTGTGTGTGTGTGTGTGTGTGTGTGTGTGTGTGTGTGTGTGTGTGTGTGTAGGATGCTTAAGTGGCTGTAGTGACGCAAGGCTGTCTGAACATGTTTGTTTGTCACGTAGGAGGTTTTAAACACTCATCACATTACACACATTCATCAGACGGCTCTCTCACACATGTTTATTCTGTGTGTGTGTGTGTGTGTGTGTGTGTGTGTGTGTGGGTGGATTATTGCATTAATACATTTCAAGTGTGTTTTTCAGATGCAGGTGTGTGTGTGTGTGTGTGTGTTGTGGATAAGTGTTTGTTGAGGGATGCAGGAGAGTGGACAGTTGTGCCAGAGTGCACACACACACACACACACAAACACACACTTATACACACAGACACAAATACAGTCCTTTCTTTGTTTGGGAGCATTGTGAAGAGGAGGTTAATGTACCCAGGAAACAGAAAGAAAGAGAGAGAGAGGGGGAGAAAGAGAGAGAGAGAGAGAGTGAGAGAGAGAGAGAGAGAGAGAGAGAGAGAGAGAGAGAGACCCTAATGGACAACGACGGGCCTTTCATTGCAAATATTTGGCCAAGAGGTTTCATACTAACCATCCCATCCCCCTTTCTCTCTCTCTCTCTCTCTCTCCTCCCCCTCTCTCTATGGCCAAAGGAAAAAGATCAGAACAAATTGTGACTCTGTGATCTACCAACATTACATGGCTTTTTTTGTTTTGTTTTCTAGAAAGAACAATGCTCAAGGCCATGTGTGTGTGTGTGTCTGATGCCAGTCATGTTGTTCCTGGGAAGCAGACAAACGGATGTGAATTTGATTTAAAGATGTCATGTGGATCCTTTTTGACATGAGCAAATCATTACCACAATCATTTAGAGACTTTATCATGTTGTCTGTAGATCAAATCAGAAAAGACGTGCAGCCTCTCAACCGCATGTTACACTGCAGCCCCGGCTGCTGCTTAGCATGTTCATAGTTACTAATGCACTTTAGTAGGATTACCTTCATGGAGTGCAGGGTGAAGTCAGGGTGGTGGTGGACTTCCACTCTGTCTTATACTAGTGGTTAGATGCTTATCCTTTGAGTTTGGACTCAGTCATGGCGGGGTTGTAGTCAAGACCACCTAAACCGAGACCGAGTCATGACCGAGACCAGAGTGTATCGAGAACAAGACCAGGCCAAGACTTTGAGGGGTTGAGACCACAGACCGAGTCCCACACCGCATAACACACCAATGATGAAACGTGGAACATGCAAACCATAGGCACTCCTCACATTGATGTGAAAGATCCACATTCCAATAAAAACAGCCACGGGAAACAAACCAAGATTCCTCTTCATTCACCTCTATAATGTAAGCGATAATGTACAGCGAGCCGGTCATTGTTGTAAAAGAATCCCTTTTTCATCGTCCTGATGGGGTTTATTTCACAACAATGACCCGCTGGCTGTACATTATTATTATTATTACACGGCTACTTACGGAAGAAATCAATAATTTGACACAAAAGCGGTCCGCCAGAGTCTGACATCAGAGCTGAGCCCATAGCAACGGTCTGTTATACATAGCATCGGTCTGTTATACATAGCAACGGTCTGTTATACATAGCAACGGTTTGTTATACATAGCAACGGTCTGTTATACATAGCAACGGTCTGTTATACATAGCAACGGTCTGTTATACATAGCAATGGTTTGTTATACATAGCAACGGTCTGTTATACATAGCAACGGTCTGTTATACATAGCAACGGCCTGTTATACATAGCATCGGTCTGTTATACATAGCAACGGTCTGTTATACATAGCAACGGCTTGTTATACATAGCAACGACTTGTTATACATAGAAACGGTCTGTTATACATAGCAACGGTCTGTTATACATAGCAACGGCCTGTTATACATAGCAACGGTTTGTTATACCTAGCAACGGTATGTTATACATAGCAACGGTCTGTTATACATAGCAACGGTCTGATATACAGAAATAACAGACCGCAGAACGCCGTGATTGACCAATCAGAATCGGGTATTCAACAGAGCCGTGTAATAATGCTGTATATAGCCTTCTGTATATGTATAATACTAAATATATGTGTATCATGAGAAATGTCTTGATAAAATAACCAAAAGGCATCGCAGAGGTGAATTTTATGTGTGTGAATTCTCCTTTGTTTTCTATTAGCGATCACAGTAATGGTGTTAACAGATACATTTATACTAAAGCACAGGCAGTTCAGTGATACCGCTGCAGTCGTTGGCTTGTAATAAAATCCAGAGTCCTCTTTGTCTGTCTTAAGCCACATGACGTAATATCTGCAGTTCATAATTGAAGTTAAACCGACATCCAGTAACACAGAGATCATGCTCACTTTTTATTCAGCTTATCATACAAATACTGAAAATGTTTTTTACTCTTCAGGTCTTTTTTCATTCCACTTTCATCATCATAAAACCGATGGAAATATAGAAACAATAATAGGATAATAGAACCACATCTTTTCATCAGTCCTCAGTCTGCTCCTCCTCTTTATTTCTTCTCCATCGCTGTTACTTGCACTGTTATATTTACGTAACGCCAGAGATTTAGCTGTAGATGACTCCTCTTCTGCCATGTCAAGTTAATCTGTTGGCTCAAAGTATGTTTGTGTGTGTGTGTGTGTGTGTGTGTGTGTGTCTCACACACGTGTGCAAGTGTGTGTATCCAGATAGCACCGGATAAGCCCCCATCAGCAAAAAAAAAACATTACATGCTGCAGAAACCAAGTTCCTGTCATAAATATTCTGTCGGAAAGCTGCTTTTGAAGTTTAGCAGGAACCAAAGAGTGGAAGGTTATCCTCTGTGCTGAACAGGATAAAAACCATGGAAGAACAGATGTGTTGCTCCATCGAGGGATGAGAAACAGGGATATAAATGTTTCTGGCACTGTGATACTTTCCTTGGTGTTGCACCGGCTGTCTTATGAGAGGTGTTTTAACGAATCTGCATTAAAATGTAGTCAGTGATTATGAAAAACAGGTCAAAAAGAGAGGGAGAGGGGGTTAATGAGATGTTAAAGAAGGTCAAGACCCAGACATGCCGGTCCATTCCAGGTGGGAATACAGATGCTGTGCCCATGAGCCAGGTACTTAACCTACATCACTGCACGGGCATCCATCTGTGTGTGTGTGTGTGTGATATAAGGCCCGCGGTAGGTCTGTCTGTTACACTGTGGTAACTAAGAGGTGGTAACCTACTAAAGCCACCATGGCACTGAGAGTATGGATGTGTGTGTGCTGTCAGCTCAGGGCTGTGTGCTGTCTCTAAGCTGATTTCAGTGTCTCTCATCTCATGTGTTATCTGCGACCGAAAAATCCAGAGAACACACTGTACTCCAAATAATAGAAAACAGATGTGATCACAGGCAGAGAGAGAGAGAGAGAGCTTCAAAAACAACACATACTCAGATAGATTTCAAGCAAAAAGAGCAGTTAGAGACAGGCTGCTTGGATAAATAAACTGCAGATCCAGAGGGTGAGTTCAAGTTCCCGCACAGACCAAGAGCGGAGTGTGGACCTGGAGAGTAGGGGGGTAATGATATGTTGTTACAAGGATAGGATTTCCATGGTTCTGATACGATTCAAGGACGATATTTGGCTCATCTAGAGCGATACGATACGATATGATACGATACGGTACGATACGATACGATGTGATGCGA
>CAKALG010037176.1:0-12309 GCA_916700815.1 Helicolenus hilgendorfi | reverse complement strand
GGCGTAGTGTAGTGTGTAGTGTACGGCGTAGTGTACGGCGTAGTGTACGCCGTAGTGTGTAGTGTACGGCGTAGTGTACGGCGTAGTGTACGCCGTAGTGTACGCCGTAGTGTGTAGTGTACGGCGTAGTGTACGGCGTAGTGTACGGCGTAGTGTACGGAGTAGTGTACGGCGTAGTGTACGGCGTAGTGTATATTGTAGTGTATGCCGTAGTGTGTAGTGTACGGCGTAATGTACGGCGTAGTGTACATCGTAGTGTACGCCGTAGTGTGTAGTGTACTGCGAAGTGTACATCGTAGTGTACTCCGTAGTGTGTAGTGTACGGAGTAGTGTACGGCGAAGTGTACATCGTAGTGTACTCCGTAGTGTGTAGTGTACGGTATAGTGTACGGTGTGGCCCATCATCATCATCATCATCATCATCATCATCATCATCATCATCATCATCATCATCATCATCATCATCATCATCATCATCATCATCATCACTCACCTCTTATCTCTATGTGTTCTCCTCTCTGCATATTCCTCCTGCTCGTTGTGTTCTTCAGGAGTACATGCGAGGGTGATCAGTGATGATGAGAGACAGAAATATCCAAAATCTGGCCTACACACACACACACACACACACACACACACACACCACAGACCTGACCACCAAGCGTCCCCCCACATGGTAGCGATTGTAAGTGAGGGATGAGGAGACGGAGATAGAGGGATGAGAGAGAGCGACGTATCGTTAGCGCCTCGGCCACATCCAAGGAGAAAGCCAGCGGAGAGAAGTGGTGTGGCTTGGGTCGGCTCCAAAGTAGATGCAGTTAAAGAGAAGCGGATGGAGCTTCAACCTCACTTACCTTGAGGGAGCGCTGTAATGTGAGCAGTGAGGGTGTTCATCTGTAGGAGGCACCCCAGCGCCTGTTAAAAGCTATAGCTGCAGTTTGCTAAATGGCTCACAGATGCCAGGCTAAGTCAAAGACAGTCTATTTAGAGGATGTTTCACCAGCAACCAGGACTCGTGTCAGTATAATATGGGGAAGAAATCTCCAGTATGCATCGACGCAGATACCTACTGTATCCCACAATGCAAAGCGCTGTATTGGTACAGGCTATGGTTACAACAACAGCAGCCAAAAACAGCTTGTTTTTTTTACATTTTTCGTCTCTATGTCATCACTAAATTCACTTCTGAAATATTTCGAGGCGAGAAATCAACTGTGTAGATTTAAAATAGTGGCCGTTTTACGATATTAGACAGCAAATCGAACATCTGCGCCAACGTTTTTGGAGTTTAGAAGCTCCACAAACTACCGTGACAGCTAGTTAGCGCCTGCCGGGGTACAGATACAACAGTATTTTTTGCATATGTTGTCCAATATTTAACAAATTTCTGCACATAAACGCCAAACAATCTGCTTTAAGTAACAACATTGTTGCTATTACATAATGTGTCCACCAGAGGTCACTAACAAATGTGTGTTTCGACTGTAAAATGTCCCGCGATACATATCTTTATCAAAAAATTCTTAAATATTTATCAAAAATATTGTTCTGTTTTATGTGTTCTTACTAAAAAAATAATTATTTCAACTCTAAATATCGATGTCAGCCACAAACGTCCGTATTGGTTGGGCTATAAATTGCTGTTATTCTATGTATGGTTTATAATTAAATAAAGAAAATGGGCTTTCTTATGTTTTTACAATGCATTATCTCTACTATATATGTAACTTTAATTCCATGGACACTACCATTAGATATAAAACCAAGTGGAGGTGCTGTGTCTCTGCGTCATTAACACTTCTTGAACTTGATAACCCCAGTAACACCCACCGCTGTCCACTTACACTCAAGCCAAGTTTATCCCGGCAATAAAAAAAGAGTTAGTATCATCTAAGTGGACTACAATAGTTTATAAATTTGCATCAGTTGAGTCCGTATGGAATACAATGTGTAGAATCTGCTCATCTGTGTTGCTCTATATATATTACATGTCAGGCTGAAGTCAAGATCTAAAAAGACAAATAGATGTTGAAGGTGTTAGATTTGCGTTGTGTGTCATCACATTTTTCCTGCTATGCCTCATACACAGCTGTTCTTCTGTTTTGGGTGTTCACTGTGCACATTACACACACACCCACACACACACACACACACACCCCAGCCCATCACCTCTGCATTCCTTCACACCAGAATGCAAGTCGAACAAGACAAACTCAGTCTTTCTTAAGGCTGCAGCTTCACTGATTGGATGGAATGTGATCCCATTCCCATTCAAAACTCTTCCAGTCCATTTCTTTATAAGAATGAATCGCCCTGTGTGTGTGTGTCTGTGTGTGTCTGTGTGTGTGTGTGTGAAGTGTGACGCAGGTGTGTAGCTCCAGGTATTCAGTGCCTAAGGAGTTCCTTTCCTCTGATTTCTCTCCTTTTATCGTCCTCTGTTCAGCCCTCTCTTCACTTTCCTGACCTCTTGTGCATTTACATTGAATGTGTTGTCCAGCTGTCCAGCGGTGTGTGTGTGTCATATCCAGCTCATACTGTAACGTCTCCTGTGTAGCTACTGGTCTTCCATGTCTCTTTTTCTTTCATTCTTCTCGTCTATTATAGTATTTCTCCATTTTTTTGGGTGCGTTAACTTTAAATACTTGTTGTTTTTTGCTTCAAAATGGTGAAATTTAAAGCGATTGAATATCATTTTAAAAACTCAAAACTACATTTTCTACTCTCAAATGAAAAAAAAAAAGGTAACGTAGGGGTGAGGAAGAGAAGGAAGGAAAATTTCAATCATGGAAGTGTTTGAGCCCAATGGGCCACAGGTGACCTGTGAGAGGAAATGGCGAGTGACAGATTTATAAAGTCACTTCCTGCTCTGCTGAGTCACTCATTAAGTTTCACCAGCCGTCCGTATGAATGAGTCCATTCGCTGTTCTCAGCTGCCCATCCCTAATTCTCACAGAGGTTTCCTTCATAATTCAGTCGGAGTAGTGTGACTGGTATCCTCTCTTTGCTGTTAGGGCATATTTATGGAAGGGAAAGTAGCTTTAGACACTTCACAGTTTCAATGAATTACATTCAGTTTCTACTTTATTGGAATTCAGCTCCAAACTACTGATGGTGTCGTTTTTGACAGCTAACAGAGGTTTAACTTGCATCACATTGTCCACCTAAATGTGGTAAACCATGTACAGTATACTGTATGTCACATAAGACTTTTCCCCCTCCGAGTTTCAGCTTCTTTATTCTTTATTCTTATTAAAGGTCCCATATTGTAAAAAGTGCGATTTGCATGTCTTTTGTATTATAAAGCAGGTTTAAATGCTATATAAATACTGTTAAACTATCAAAACGCTCAATATACAGAGAAATACACACGGCCCGTATTCAGTAATTGTGCTTTTGTGATGTCACAAATATAAAATATGTAGATCATTACACGGTTTTAAACATAAACATTGTAAATGTGTCACAGTTTATTTCCTGTTGCAGTGTATGTAAATAACATCAGCTCACAGGAAGTAAACATGGACCCAAACTGTTGCCTAGCAACGCAATTCCGTTGCAATTCCGTTGAAATGCACTAAAACGGAGCGTTTCAGACAGAGGGTAAATACAGGTATATTCAGGCATACAGTACGAGGAAAATAATGTATTTTTTGAACATTTCAGCATGTAAACATGTTCCAGTAGACACACAAAATACAAGTATGAACCTGAAAATGAGCACGATATGGGACCTTTAAGTTTAAGTATGCAAACCTTTGCTTCTGTAGCATGACATCACAACCTGCTGCACTAAATATTGTGCATAACAAGCTTGTTTTTGTTGCATAAATGGACATATGAGCATGGTTTAAGATAAATAAATTAAACAGTATAGATAATGCAGTAATGACATTATGAAACAGTGAAACAGCCATCGTCTTCCATCGACTGTTGGTTAAAGAAGAAGTCCTCGTGCTGTTTAGACTGCCATGTAGCATCCGTGCGATTATGTGGTTTTTAAAAGCTGCTGCATGGTCTTTGTCATGTACTGTGTCCTCCTCCCTCTGTCTTGCGTGCACTGCATGTGTTAGTTAGGCAAGACATATGAAACTCATCACCATTTTCTCATTACCTCATCATCTGTAATGCTCCTCTTTTTGCTTTCATTAGACTGTAAATCTGGGCCTATATAGCTTTCAGGATTTACTGCACAATTTGTGTCTTTCAAAATATAAGTTTCCCTTGGCAGTGTGTCTTCACCTCCAGTTCTCACCAAAGAGGAAAACAACAAAATCAATTTTGTTGGTTGTTATCTTTTCTAATGGCATTTCCACAAATGGGAGTCACCTACTGAAAGTAACCCGTCTCGTAATGAACAGAGACCTCCACAAGGAATCTGGTTAGTCAGTCCATAAATACTCTGTAAGCTGTTATGTCCTCTGTGATAATTTGCTCGTGCGTTGGAAACTTTGGAAGCAGTGGAATCAGTCATCCAATTAAGGGTTGAGGTTCTGTTTTTTTCCAACGTATTAAAGCTCACGTTGAAAGAGACATCGTGGTTCCTTTGTTCTTATCCATCGGAAATGCCGTCCGTCGATTTTCCATCGTGATCTGGGTAGTGGTGGCTTCTCACCAGCTCTTCCTGTGGGAATCTTGAGGCGTAACTGAGCCAGGCGGGATATGTAATCCTCTAGTCTAGTGTGTTCTGGACCTGTCCTGACATCTCTTCCAAGTTAGACGTGCCTTATTACTGCCATTGGGTGACCAGATGCCGGGACTACTATTTGCAATTTTGGGCTATATAAAATAAATTGACTACCGGTGGTTCTACTCTGAGATCCGTCTGGATCTCCTCGTCCAATCCCTAAAGCTCAACAAAGTTTTGAGGTCACAACTGGTGACATATTCCAGTGTCTGAATTCTGCTTTCCTGCTGATGTAGCATCAATCCAACCATTTAAAATGGCTCTACCAAAAGGTGGTATGTGCCTATAGATCACCCAACCCTTGTGTGAGAGGAAGACATGTTTTGCATTACTGGAATAACTCTTTAATCAGTCCCTTTATAGCTTGTGTTTGCTCTGTCATTTAGAACCAAAGGAGACTTAGTGAGGTTTCAGTAATAAGAAGAAGTTTAGCCTAGTGATCAGATAGTGTTTCATGGCCGAAAACGGTTGGTTTTGCTAACATGAATCATGTGGACTTCTGGGTTTGTCCTTACATGGTCCTTACGGCTCTTATGTGGGGTTGTGTTTCCAGCTCTCTTTGATGTCGGTAGCAACATGGTTATTTACATGACTTATATAACGTTGGTGAGAAAAAGTGTTTGAGATTAGATTTCAGCTTCAAACTGGTGTTTGTGTTTCTCTGTATTTCTTGGAAGAGAGAAAAAGGGAAAGCGTTGTTAGTGTGTATGGACGGAGAAGAGAAGCCCAAATCTCTGGAAAATGTTAGTGTGGTCGCACCGAACCAGGACCAGGAAATTGACTTGCTTTCTGGATTTTTTTAAAGGCTACCTTTTATTGACCTGTGTGGGAAAATGTCAACCTCTCTGTATTTGACCTGTCTAGGATCAGTGGGCATGAAGTCGCAGTGAAGCACTGTGGGCCTGTTGGTCACGCCAATGGCTTGTTTGTATGTGTTTTGGTGTGTGGGGTGAAAACCAGAGTACATAGAAGTACTGGCAACAGGCAGGCAGTTTTATTCAGGGCTGCTATTACAGAACGGACAAAACTCATCTTGAAGCAAGCTCTTCATTTTAGAGTTCTGTATCTCCGACCAGATGGTAGTAATGTAAAGTGTTGATTGAGATGATCAGTGTCATTTGCTATTCTGAGTGCTAGGCATACGGTCATAAATGAGCACAAAAAATATTAGGCTGATGGGTCCAGCAGTATGCGAGATTAGCCGCGGACAGACAGACACAAACAATCGAATACATAATCTCCTGGCTGAGATATCAGAAATCAAAAAGTGAGAAAAATACTTACACAAGGCAATGACAGTATCATAATACAGCAAGAGTTATGCATGAAATGTTGTCATATGTTTGCAGAATAATAACTAATACCTTTTTAATGTAAGTGATATTATTAAAACTGCAATTGGAACTTGAATGATTACTGGTGTTAGAAATATTCAGTAGCATGTATGACCTCTTGAGACTGGTTCCCAGACAGGAAATGCAGCTGGGATTTGGTTCAATACTGGTTGGCTGGATGGAGCCTGCTCTGACCACAATGACACACACACACACACGCGCACACACACACACACACACACACTCTCCCTCTTTGGTTGGTTAAAAGCTGAATAAGCCTCCGTGTTCAGTTTCCTACACCTGCATGCCAAACAGAACCATCCGCCTGCATGGCGGGTAACCGAGGTGTGTGTTTTTTGTGAACTGTCATAAATACGAAACTCCAAACACACACACACACACACACACACACACACACACACACACACGGATGACTTCCAGAACTATAAATACCATGTGACAGAAAGCTCGTATACGGGATGATGAAACATCCTCTGCTCTCCAGACTCTCTCTCTCTCTCTCTCTGACCCACCTCCTCCACCCAAAGTCTTCCTCTTGGACTCTGTGGAAAGAGATGAAGTCATTTCACTTCATTCCATCCTCGGGATCACCCACCGCATTGTCGGAGCATATGGCTTTTATATAGCGCTGATGGGACTGCTTGCTGCACCGTATCTCTGCAACGGGGTGAAGGAACTCTACCGGGCTATTATTTTCTCAGAATTGGCCACTTTACTATCAAACGGAGGGCTTTTTATTTAAGAAAGATAGTTGATGAGCATTTTAATACATCTTTAAGGAATTGTAAGAGTTTAATATTAAATGTTAGACGTCATCATTTGCAGTTGTAGCCAACATACAGGGGTTTGGTTACCTCATTCTCAGGGGGGGAACTAAGTCACCTAACTTTGACGGGTTAGTTAGAGGCTCAGGTTGTTTTTAAGGTGGGGTTTAGGGTTACAAAGAATTTCTCAGGTGGGGGGTTGAAAGTTTGAGGGATTATTTTGAGGCCCTAGGGCAGTTTTGAAGTTTTTTTTTTAACTGTGTAGATGTAGTTTTAGAGCTAATTAGCTGGGGTGTATGGAAGGTTAAGGTTATTTGAGGGAGACTTAAGGGCTTAAGAGTATTTTGAAAGGCATTAGGGTTGTTTAAGGGGGACTTTTTGACAGAAATGAAGCCTCTGAGTCTGATTATTTACGTGGTAGGAGACAGAGGAATAGTTCTGTCTGTCGTAACCCCCCCCCCCACTCACCTAAAAGAAAAAAAAATCCCAGTGGGAGAATTGAGCCGGTGACCTCAAACACACACACTTCCGACATCCACGCTTGACCGCTTCACACTTACTCCATTTCAAGCTGTGCTGCCTGGGAGTGTGGGCGTAGTTACGGAAGTAACACATCTCAAACTGAAAACATCAAAATAGATGTGGTGATGGAGTTAATGCACAGAAGTAATTTGTAAAAATAGCCTGTTGATATGATGATCGGACGGCAGACTAAAGGGATGGAAACTGAATTAAACTACATCAATCAGTCAATTAAACCTTAAGGCCTTACTTAGCACAAAAAGGTATGTCATGCAATGTGATTGGAGAGGGAATATTTAGTTACCTGCATGATGAAAATATGTGTTACAGTGACACAGTTTGTGGTCATCATGAAACATCATAACTTGAATGGTCTTTGCTTTCAAAATAAAAGCTCTCTCAGACAACACAATATGTGAACTTGCTACAACCCTGACAGTGGACACACACAATCATGCATGGCCATATGGACGTACAGCCTTGGCTGCAGTTATAAGACCACTCAAGTCTGCATACACACACACACACACACATAGCTCAGTGACTCTGGTGAGGATGATGATGATGATAATGATGATGGGACTTCCAGGCCTGGATATTAGAGCTGACTCGCTTCTCACTGTGACGCTGTGCGACTTGAGATTTATAATAGCTTGACGTCAGCATCCCTCGTGTACTTCCCGTTAAGAAAGGTGAGCCTGCGTATGTGTGTGCGTGTGTGTGTGCGCACTGCTATCCCAGTGATTTGAAGCCCAGTTGAGACTGATTTCCCTTCGTCTCCCTGAGCTTTGTTTTTAAGCATTTCTGAGCCTTAAAAGTATTCAACTGTAGCCTGTGGGTTGTATGGCACTAATTTAATATGAAACATCTGGACATTGTATTGGTACCACTAGGCATATACGTCCTCAAAAAGTGATACATATGTATGGACAGATGCAAAAACACAATCCAGCTGCAAAAGATCAGACAGCCAAAGTAACCTATTCAGAGCAGAGTACTATATTAAACGGAGAAGTGTTGAGGGTATTACTCTGTACCATACGGAAAACAGGTACAAGCCAGATTTAAAAACACACACGTGTTACTAAGTGATTGTGCTTGCTACTGGATGTGTTGGGAAAGCAACACATGTGTGTTTGATGGTGTGTTGATACACTTCAGGCTGCTGTAACAGCCAGCAGGAGTCTGGGGCTCCAGAGGAATTCCTCCAGTCCTCACCCACATTCCTGCCTGATGGCTTTGAAACAGGACAAAGTGAAGTGAAGTGAACACTTTACCTAAAGTCCAAAAAATGCATCAAGCTTCCTTCTGATTTCATCAGCAGACAAAGTGCAGTATCTTTAACAATCAACCACAGTAGCGTTTATGTTCTCGGTTAATTTTACGTGCTGCTCCCGTGTTCGTTCTGTTTATCACCGGGCGGGCTTTTGCACAAAATTGAATTCTACAAAAACACTGCCTTCATAGAAAACCCCAAATGACTCATTTAGCCCCATTTGTTTGCATGTCAAACTACAAAGAGCGGACCAGAATGCTGCAGAGGTCCACGGAGAGCAGCACCAGCTGTGTTACTGTGTTTGTGGATGTTACTACTAGGAGAACCACATCTTCATGGAGAGAATACTAGACCCACTGTATACTACGATGCAACAATATGCGTCTCTTGGTTATAGCTTTCATTAACTTACATTCATTAAGTCGACACTACCGCCGAGGAAACGGAGCTGTCAACATCTGCTGATGGAAAACATTCCCCAGTTTAAAAGGACACATCGTTTGAAGCCCTTTTTTGACCTTTGAAACCTGCGAGTTCAACGTTCAATACAATGACAGCTCCTGAATCTGAACCAGACAGTTGCCAGGTTGGGTGAAAATGACAACCTTTGTACTTTTTGGGAGCAACCTGGGTTGATGATAGTTATGGTTGCCAGGTTGGGTTAACGTCCCACCCTCCCAGGGGAGCAGAGAGCAGTCGGAAAGCACGCACACACAAAGGGAATGAGTTACACTCTGTAAATATAGAGAGGAATCAGTGGGGGTTGCCAGGTTGGAGAGCATGTGTCAAAGTTTGACCTTGCAGCACCGTGTCTTACCTTTAAAGCATCTCGACACACATTTTGCACGAAAGCTCCAACACTTCATATATACTGTATACTTAAACTAAAACCAGAAGACACACACAAACACACCCATCTGTGCAGTCATATTCCCATGAATGTACAAATCCAGAACAGCCGTCCCTCATGAGTTTCTCCACCCTGTTTTGCTTGACAGAGCAGTATGTGTGTGTGTGTATGTGTGTGTGTGTGTGTGTGTGTGTGTGTGTGTGTGTGTGTGTGTGTGTGTGTGTGTGTGTGAGAGAGAAACATGTCTTCAAGCGTGCTGTGATGTGTGCAGGTTGGCTGCTGTTTTGCCTTGAATACCAGCCTTTTTCTGGGAAGAGGGAAACACACTGAATCACAACAGGCTGCCTAGCACATCCAATACAATCCAAAGTCATTTATAAAGTACATTTAAAACCAACAACAGCTGACCCAAGTGCTGTAAAATCAAAATATGCCACACAAAAAAAGACAAAGGACAATAATATAGAAAGCAGTGCTGTTAATGTGCTGCATGTCTGTAAAGGGGAGACTCGTGGGTACCCATAGAACGCATTTTCATTCACATATCTTGAGGTCAGAGGTCAAGGAACCCCTTTGAAAATGGCCATGACAGTTTTTCCTCGCCATAATCTAGTGCACGTTTGGAGCGTTATTTAACCACCTTCATGATAAGCTAGTATGACATGGTTGGTACCAATGGATTCCTTAGGTTTTCTAGTTTCATATGAGGCTAATAGCTAGATTTAAAACTGAGCCCACTGGACCTGGATGGGATGTATGGCTGCAAAAGGTCGTAGCGATATGGAGCTAGCCAATTTAATGAAGGTAAGTCAATCCTTAAAGGCACGGTGAGACAGTGAAGGGAGGCCGGTACAGGGGGAAACGTGCTCTCACCTGCATGTTCCTGTTAAAAGACGCACCGCAGCATTCTGGACCAACTGTAACTGTGAGAGGGAGGCCTGGCTGACACCGACATAAAGGGCATTACAGTAGTCAAATCAGGTCGAGATAAAAGCATGCATAACGCTTTCAAAATCACAAAGGGTGTTTTCATATTAGGTACGATTGATACATACCTATTATGTACCTCTCCGCTCAGCTTTCACATTAGTAAAGTTGTTCCCTACCCAAGTACACTTGCCTCATCATCCACGTGTATTTGTTTATGTTGAGATCAGCTGTTCATGCACACACACAGAGTCATTCCTTTTCATCCTCTTTTGTCGTTCCTGCACAGAAACACACTGATGGCCTTGGTCTGGGATAGTTGACCTGCTAGCCCACTGGTTTAGCCACCGGCTACCATCGTTATTTTGGATAGGAAACGGAGCAGAGTAGTGGTAAATGCTGTTAAATGACCTTCCGAAAAGGGCTGGTATATGTACTGACATTGGGAATGAGGAAGTGGGAGTCAGGTGACCAGGATGAGGAAAGTCTGAGGGCACCTGGTGGACGGGTGGAGACTGGCCGTAAAGCTTAATAGAGATGGGGGGAAGTGGGAATGTGACTGGAAGGCAGAGAGGCAGAATGGGCGAAAATAAACACACTGAGGAAGTGACAGGAACTGGTGAACCTCCAGTATATCAGTTCCTGTCACAACGGCCTATTCAGTCAGTCCCGGTAGTAGTGTTTGTCAGAGTTCGGTGTGACCCCGCATCTCTGGTTTCCCGTCAGCCCCTGACAGCACCACACTCAGCCAGAGGCTGTCCATACGACGAGGACAAGGCTCGCCTTGTCTCATAAACCAAACTATGTGTCTTAATTCAATAAGGCAAACTGGAGAGGGGGCACGATTTGAGAAACTGTTATTTATTCCAATGTCAGTCTCCTCACATGTGACTCTGTTTTGGTTACTGGGATGACTTGTGTCACACAGGAGGGGCTCGGCATAGATTATGATGTCATTTAAACATGTTATAGTACACATATAGGTTAATAGCAGGGCTGAAAACAGCAAGTAGAACCTAGTGCCCCTGTGTTTTAACATGGATAACTCAGAAACAAGAACACAGAAAAGCAGAAACATGTCAGAGAGGGAGGGGTATTATTAATTCAAATTAGTATAGAGCAATAGTTTGCTCAGTGGGGTGTCTGAATAACATGACAGGTTGATGGCTGACCCGGCCAGAGGAGGCTCCAAGTTATTACACTATCTCAATCTCTATTAGATTTAATCTCAGTCGGGGGCCAAACACTGATGTCACTGTTGACTTCTATACAACAGAGCCAAACATCCATCCAGTGCGCACTCACACACACACATTACAGCATAGATAAGTGTGTTTTTTTCACTGTGATCCATCCATTCTTTCATCGCTCATCATTTCAGCACACATGTTCACCACCACTCACTCCCTCTCCATCATCATAACTCACCCTGATAAGACTCTCATGGCTCAAGCCGAAGTCCTCCCACTGGATTTCTCCACTGCAATTAACTGACTTCAGGGTCATCTGGCCTGCATACGATGTGCAATAGAATGAACAGGGGCTGTCCGTTCTTCTGCCCGTAAAAAAAAACAATCCAAGCACTGCCTCTTGAGGTTGTCTGGCTCTATTAGCTTCAGATCGCCAACGTGAGTTTTAATGAGGGTCAAATCTGGAGAGTTGTTTGGTCCCACCATCTGTGTGTGTGTGGTTCTTTGCTGGCCTGACATCACCAGACCAAATCGTGAATATGAAATAGTCTGGAACCTCTCAGTTCATTTTTGATTTCCTAGGGGCGTTATCAACGGGTTATCAGCCATGGATGTATAAAGAGAACTGGATACGGCGTCGGAGGCGTGGCCCCCGTTCATTCCTATGAAAGTTTGCTAAGTGGCGCATAAAGACTAAATGGCTCGACTTCCGCCTGGAAAAGTACCTGGGCACATGGAACA
>CAKALG010037175.1:0-10549 GCA_916700815.1 Helicolenus hilgendorfi | reverse complement strand
CACCAACTTTGGCAGGACGTCCACCCAGCAAGGAGAGCCGATGTGCGTGCGTCTGTGTGCGTCTCGGCCTTCAGGGGTGTCCTCCTCTTTGTTTGAGAGTGAATGTGTATGTGTGTCGTATCCTCCCACATCCACGTCAGCTTGCCTTTCTGACCTCCTGAAACCCTCTGCATCTCTCTCTGGTTACTGC
Organism: Helicolenus hilgendorfi; assembly: GCA_916700815.1. Lineage (NCBI taxonomy): Eukaryota > Metazoa > Chordata > Actinopteri > Perciformes > Sebastidae > Helicolenus > Helicolenus hilgendorfi. Next base: position 10,359 of record CAKALG010037175.1, on the reverse strand, counting down.
GGCTTCATCCATCCCCTGTTCGCCTCAACTTGAGGCCTCATCATATCCTCCGCTCTTGTGCATGCACATATGATCATATGTATTGTATGTCTGTGTGTGCATATGCATCAGAGTGTATCCGTGTGATATAGTTGCAATGGGCACCTTAATTCACCAGCTATACTGCCTCAGGGTAACCCTATCTGCAGGCTTGCTCCTGTATGAATAATGCAGGCTGGCTGAGCTGTTGCTAAACTGTGTCTGAGAGGCGAAGCCATGCAGAGCCAAAACACACACACCAGCGGTAGCAGCATGGACCAAGGCTGAGAGTGATGCATGCTAAAATGTCCAAACAAGCATTCAACAGTGTATGCATGCACCAACAGTACATACGAGAATGTTTGATGCAGGAGGATACAACTTAAGACTTACATGGGTTATACAAATACAGCAATAGCAATTATGGTAGTACCTGTTCCAGTCAGTGTTGCACTCTAGCTAGCTGAATTCATTCATTTACAGCAACTTTCCACTTACCTAAATCAGGAACTACCCCCTCAGAAATCACATATTAGAGCCTGGGTTAGAGCTCAAGAAAGAAAAGAAAGCGCCATTTCTTGTAATTTTCCTTATCTTGACACTGCCATAATCCTCTAAATGCTCAGTCTGTTTCATGATCCTAAAGTGGCCATTAGGCATCTCTCTAAATAGCATCATTCATGTGATTTAATACTTATAAAGTCCATTGGAATTAAACTTATAAAGGATAATCAAATATTAAACCGTTTAATTATTTGTCTCGTCATTATCGTGGCTACAAAACACACATATCTGCCCCGTCAGTAGAAAAGCAAGGTGTAACATGGGCGTGTGTGAGGTGTGATGATGGCATTACATAAACGGCTGATGTTAATTCATTGAGGACGGTCTGATGTTAGCTCATTGATGATGATCTGATGTTAATTCATTGATGACGGGCTGATATTCCAGGAGGTCATCTCAGTGGCAGATATGAATGTTTAATGGCTGCCCTACGCAGCATGGATAAAACATTCATCGCAGGTCGCTCTAAATATATCACAAAGGGTCAACCCCGCCCCGGCCTGCTCCCCAACCAATATATTATACATGCGGGCTAGTGTCAGGGGTTAAAAGCCAGACACCACAGAGCAAACAGACAGAAAAAAGAAAAACATTTTCTGATAAAAGCAAACACTAAAAATTGACATTAACATGTCAATTACAGTTAACAGGTCACCTCCAACTTTTCTTCCCGCCAGCTGGGGTTGGAAGGACTAATAGTCTGGACTTAAGATAAGATCTGAGCAGAAATCTGTATCACGTATCGCCAGGAGCAGAGAACCATGACAAAACTCTAAACTGTCTGCAGACTGCACAGCAATAACAACAACAGCAGCTGTTGGTATCAGCTAACTGCAGACTGAGATAAGGGGATAAAGACAGCGAGTGGGCACAGAGGAAAGTTCAAAAGTTCCTTCCTGTCATGTCAGACACACACACACAGAGAAGGCTGTTGGTCACCAAACAGGTAGAGAGACACACAAAGAGATCTATTCGATATGTGTGATATGTATCTCCCATCCGACTGATGTGGTCTGTTGACTGAGTTGAACTGGTAATGAATAGAGCGCGGATGACAGAGATGGAGGAGACGGGGGAATGTAAGGAGGGAAAGGGAGACAGAGGCAAAGAGTGAGGCTGCTGATGAATGAACTGCAGATTACATAAATGCTGAAAAGATGCGAAGCAGAAGAAAGAGTGGGAATGAAAAGAGGGAGAAGGACAGAACGGGACTCAATGAGAGGAATTGATAAAAAAAGATATGAAAGAAGAAATTAAAAGTAAAGAGGGGGAACGAGAAATGAGAAAGATTGTTATAGTGAGAAACGGCAGATGGAGGGATGACAGAGAGTGATACGGAGGGACAATAGAGTCATGTGAGTGAGAGAGTGAGAGATGAAGGGGAGAGTCTCTTCATCTACATGCCAATCACTGACAACACGCTTTCAGCAGACGCACTCAGCGACACAAGACTAATAAAGGAGATCACCTGAGCAGAGCGCAGCCAACAGGCTCATTTAATGACTATGGGCACACACACACACACACTCACACACTCAGGCAGGCAGGTAGGTCTCATAATGGAGATTGCATGCTATCACTGAATCATCTGGAGAGACTAGAGATTGACAGCTACACACACACACGCACATTAATTGGGGGATTGAAAGCATTCATTGCACACACCCACAAGCTGCAAATGCAATACATCTGCACACACGCACCGCTCATAATACATCACACGTCATATAGTTTTCATCTACTTAACAACGCAGTTTAGTGACAAACACACATAATATTACATCCTCATAATAAATCGCGTAACGAAGAAGGTCCGAGCCAGCTAACCCTGAACAAGAATAAGACTCTACATGCTCACAGAGGCAATGCAGATGTTTAGCAGGTATAATGATGTTTACCATCTTAAATTTTAGCGTGTTAGCGTGCTAACATTTGCTAATTGACACTAAACACAAAGGTTGCGTCCAAAATTCCGTACTCACATGGTGTTTAGTACGCTAAAACAGTATGTGAGATTTTTAAGTATGTCTGAAACCTTAGTATGAAACCAATGATAATTCAATTATTACCGTATGTTATGTTGGACACTAGGGCGGCATAAATATCCCACAATGCAATGCGGTAGTGACAAAAATGTTCAAAAACGGACTTTGACAGCTCTGTAACATCAATAACGCTTCAATTTAAGTATAGGATTTCATTTTGCTAGGTGTAATATATATTTTATATTAATTCTGAGTTTAATTCTCACAAACTATCGTTTTGGAAACAAGGTTGGTTACCATGGTTACACGTCTCCAACCGGCAAGGAGGTGCTCAGGAAATGACGACGTTAATTACTGCTCGGTGTGTCCGAAAAGATACGTACTACTGTTTATCCACACAAAAAGTATAATAAGTGTAATAGTACACAAATGGAAAATGACAGACGGAGTGACAGAGAGCGTCTTTTCAGACAGAGAAGGTGAGGCAGGAGGATGAGGAGGCTGGACTCAGGTTTCCTGTAAGCCTTTAAGCCGCATTCAGATCTTAACCTTCGCTGCCAGATTACCCAGTGACTTAACAATGGCGAGATGCCAGCGGCTGCCACAGAGGATCAAACACCAACACTTGGCTGGATAGATTGCTATTAATAGACCTGAAAATGAGATGCTCTCTTTGACCTTAATGTATTGTACAAGTGAATTGAAATATCGGTGCTTAGTGGCAGTATCACACGCAAATACAAAAATCAATCTTCAAGATTTTCCGGCTTTGAAACTTTACATGGGCCGATCCTTCGATTTCTAGATCAATACAGTCACAAACTACTTGTAAGAAAGGGGAAATTTTAGGCATTTAGATGATGCTGTGATGAAGGAATCCCACAGTAACAAGATATATTACTAATAAGGTGATGTGACAGCTCACCAAATAACATTTTCCAGGACGGGGCGCTTGGCAACTAAAGTGTTAAAGGGATACTCCACTGACTTTATGCATGAAGTTCACTTTACTCAACACAAGGAGTACTGCACAGCCTGTAAAAAACAGATGTATAATGTCTTCTGTCGGTCTGGAGGGAGCTTTTCAAGGTTTTAAAAAACACAGCTGTGGGCTTGAGACCAGAGAAAGATGCTATGGAGTTGCATTATGGGAAATGTAGGATCCAGCATTTCTGGAGCTAGGCTTACACTAGGGATTAAAAGTCTTGTGCTGTGTTCACACTATGAGCAACAGAAGCAACAAAACCGCCAAAGTGGCCAGCTACATTGTCGCAGAGTCGTCGTTGAAGTGTTCGTTGACATAGTGATTTTGTTAAATAGCATTGGGAACTGGCGAACGTAATTTTTTTGCTTGATGGTTGTCGCCTGATGGCATCATTGGAGAGCTGAAAAAAGTTAAGACCAGCTCAACTTTGATTTGTAGTGCATCACGCCCGTCACGCAGCAACAAGTGTTGGGTGTCAGTTTGTAGCGTCATGTCACTGGCTTCCATTGAAAATAACTTGTATGACACAGTAACAGGCTACAAGTCATTTTCAATGCAAGCCAGTAACATGAAGCTACAAACCGACGGCCAACATGACGCACTACAAATCAAAGTTGAGCTGACCTCAACTTTTTTCAACGCTCCAATGACGGAAGCATCAACCAATCATATGTTTCTGTTTCACCAGACCAATGGTGTGATCATAATAAATTCTCATCAACACTGACAGACTGTATGTTTTTTTTTTCAAGGAATAAATACAGCATGATCAAATCTAGCATGCACAACAATGTAGGGTTGTACTGTCACCATAATATGGCTAAAAAGGCGCTTATGGTAGGATCATATTTAGGCAATTTTCCAAAACTTTCCCTTCATACAATTCATTAGGACTATTTTTCTCAAATTCAGAACATATTGAGAAAACAAAATCAATTGAGTTTGTTTTTGTTGCAATTAGTGTGAGGTTGACCCACATCATTAGGTAAAATGCTGGGACTAAGAAATGCCGCTGGGCTGCTTGAACATCGCTGGTATAAAACCCACCTGAGCTACAACAAGCACATCAAACAGACAGAGACAAATTCTAAAAATGCAAAATATGAACTGCCACATCCTCTCGTGGCAATTTACACTGTTTCTATAATTACAGGCAGCGTTTGGGTTTGGTGCAGCTTACCTTATCTGTTTTTTTAAAAGGCAGATGTTGATATTTTGAGCTCTTATATCCACCAAAACGTCTGATGAACCCACTTGCTGTCTGGAGTAAAAATCGAACCTACTGGCTTCTGGCTGCACTGTCTCCTGCTCCTCTTCTGGACCCTATGTTGATGTTTTATAGCCCTCTGCACAAAAACACACACACACACATACACAAACCTTTCCTTAAATTACACAGCCCATCTGGACACACAATGGGCCTTCAAAGGTAATCATACCCTCTGTGGCTTCAGCGAGGCTTTAGTGATTATCTGTACATCTACAGTAAATAATGTACAATAATGAGTAAAGAATGGAGTTGGTGCAGCTAGAAGACTACTCTTTACATCAATCCATGCATCAGTGGTGCAGCGATTAGGTTTCTTAGTAAACATGCTGCACTCCTACCCTTTTCTCCTTTTGCGCAAGTGCCTAAGTAAACAATTGTGCTGGTCCATTGTGCGTTAATGGCAGGATTACACACACACAAACACACACACATGACACTATCATCCTCCCACACTGGCGTCCCGACGTCAGAGCCCAAGAGTGATTTGTTATGTAAACCCCTTTAGTCACAATAGATTGTGAACATTTGTGTGTTTGTGTGTGTGTTGGGGAGCCTTATCAGACCTCCTCACATACACACACGCCACAAAAAGCCTTTCAGGCACACTCACAGCATGTGGATAGAGCTTTGTTAAATGTCACCCCGGAACTAAATACTGTCTTCCATACACTACATGTTTACAGGGTACGAAACATAGACTGTATATAAGAAGTGGACGTAGTCACCGTGACGTCACCCATTGGTTTGTGGACTCCCCTTTTGAAGGCATTTTGGCCTAAAAGGAACGTATATTTGCTAAGAAGTGAAAGTCAGTGTTTGTTCCATTGCAACGTCAGTGCCCAGCAGCAAAAAAAGGTCTACCAGATGCCGGTAAATCATCCGCCTACAAAGTGTCGTACAAAAGTAAAACAACATCATTTCTATTCTTTTGTCATCATTTTTCTACGCTACCAAACTGGCCTGTGTTGAACAATACAAATATTATAAATATGCACACTATTTTAACTACTGTATTTACTTACTTACTTACTCATTAAACTTGTTTAGCTTCCCAGAGGAGCATAAAGGAAGCGATGGTCATAAATGGAAGTTAGAAAAATCCAGCACATAGATTTTTAGAGCAATCTCTAACTTTTTCATGTCAAGGACCTCCAAAATCAATGAACAATAGACCACAGACCATGGATGTATAAGAGGATGTGCCCTGTGCTTTTGCCCTGCGTGTTAGTAAATAGCCTACAACTACATTAAATTCTGTTTATGTCATTCGTCTAGTACTACTAGCTACTGGCGAATAGCCGGTTGTTTGGGAACAGAAACGTTAATACATCCACCACGGTTTAGACTTACAGCATACAGCCCATGGGAGTATTATAAGATAATAAAAGTGATGAATTACAGACAATATATCCATTATCCTCGTCCTTATTATCGTCCTCTGTGATAGTGTGCAGCTAAAACCTGAACATCCAATGGACATGACTTGTACCAAGGAATTATGGTCTATGTAAAACCCCTGAATGTTCTTTCAATACGTTTGAGTGTCGGATTAGTGTTTCTCTGTATAGTCATGCTTCTTTATGTACATCAAAGAGCTAATTCATCCCCTAGACAAACATCAGTGCACAAGATGTACAGAAAACAACCTGATTATTTGTTGAGGGCCTTAAAAGAGATTAGCTTAACATAAAGGTAAATGTAGTACATGACATGTCTGTTAGCCTTTACCTAAGTACATATGTTCAGTCCACACAAGAAAAAACAAGACTATTTATCCATTTGTTCATAAACTCCCTGTTTACTTATAGAATACCCTGTAAGCTCCATACAGGGAGTATACAGGGTCATTTGTAATACTGAATGTACTCTTAGTTTGGTGTGGAGAGAAGAAAAGCAGGAAAACTCAACTCTTGTAAATAAACTGAATAAAGGAAGGTTCTGCATTTACGTAGGCTTAAATCTGCTCTTTGTCTTATGAAACATGATTTTTCCAAACCCAACCTAGCAAACCAGTAATAACAACAGCAACAAAGCAACAAAATCTTCACCAATCCCTACTGAGAACCTCCCTCCACATTGCGCCAAAATAAAAGTGGAGAGAACTCCTGTATTGTAAAGTCACAATATAAATGTCATTAAAAAAAATGGTTTCCACATCTTTTTACAGTTTCACAATATCAATTTTGAACTTGTTTGTTGGATGTTTAACTTGGCAACTTTATGTGTTTCATTGTCAAATCAATTTAACCCTTCACTCATTTCATTATTGGCTTATTTTAGTTGAATTGTATCTTGAAATTAATATTCAACCCAGATTCTATAATCAGTTAAAGGTAAGTCAGATGTTTCTCTCTGATCTTTAGTTTCTAATCGAAGACATACTGTGATAACCTGATTTGACTCTCAGCTCAGGTAAGCAGCTTCATGTAATGAGCAGGCTGAAGCAGTAGAGGGCAGTAGAGACAAAGTAATCCGGGTCCTGATCCATGTCTCAAATGCTGGTGAGTTTTGTCTATGGCTGGTATCTTTTCTATCAAATCAGCCAGAACATGTGGAATTATATGTATTAATTCAACAAAAAAGGTTCTAATGATGACATGTAATACTGGAAATCTCCTGGTCATGCATAGCAATTTTCCAGGGTAGTTTTCCAGTGAGACCAAAAACAGTGGACAGCAGATGATCAGAGATTTGTTTTCTGGCTTTGAGATCGCTGCTGAAAATATGTATATATATTTAATATTAAATAAGTCATATGTGTAAATATACTGTATATATTGGTGCATTCTATGAAAGCACAAAAGACACACAATGGCAGATTGTGACCGTTTATATACCATTGTCAAAATCTAGTTTTAAAACCATCTTTCTGGTCTCCTGAAATCAACAGTGAATTGTCATTTCTAAACTCTATTTACATCTACAAAAATAGTGATGCATGATGTGAACCAATTAAAAACTATCTAAATAGGGCTTCTTGGTGGCCTATGGGTTTAAGACGCTTAATAAGGGCGGGAGATGAGGGGGGTTGCCATGCCCCCTTGTTAGTAAAAATGACCAGAATGCATGCCCCTTGTTAACCTGCCACCATAGTGCACGGGCAGGAGAGGTTGTTAAGTTGAATATGTTAGTCTAGTCTGCCTGACTCATTGATCCTTTATCTGACTAAGGTTGTTGCCAGTTAGAATCTACGACCTCAGCCCGACCACAGCTCTGAAATATCAGTAGCCTAACTGTGCTGTGTATTAATAAATCCATGACGCTGTCCGTGGTGCTGAAGAAGCAGATAGATTTGTAATTGCGACTTTTTCTCTGAATCCCGTCTTTCTTCTTGGATCTATAATATTCTCTAAACCAAAGATTTTCAAAGTGGGAGGTGGGTCTCCCCAGGGGGACTCATAACAGTTTCAGGGGAGGCTCAGTGAATGGAAGTGAGTTAGTCTAGTTGTGGTGAACGCTAGTCATGGGTGAATAAAACAAACCATCCCCCTGGTTAAAAATCAACCTACTGGCTGTACTCGAGCAAAAAACTGTATGTTTTCCAGGATGAACTGATGCTTATTAGTACAATTTGTACCACAGTATGAAATCTGACATGCAATTAATGTTGTTAAAACGAGAAGAAAGGAGCTCTGAGGTTTCAGTCAATTAACTACTTAACAACTAATCGACTAAGAGGGAGCAGCCATAGTTAATACCAAAATACATTCAGTTTTCTATGATAAAACAGAGAAAAGTAGGAAATCTTCATATTTGAGAGGATTATGTGTTGATAAACTAATCAATTAATCAAATAATCACTGCAAAAAACAACAACATTTGGTTGGGTTTCTATTGATTACACTTGGGTAAACTCCCAGGTTACAAATAATCTGTTTAAAAGAAGCCAAGTGGTGAGAGGCAAGTCTGCAAACTACTTTTTCTCATTTAGACTAAAACTCACTATGAGAAATTCAGCTTACAGCTTTAAACAACACACTGATGGCACCAGACTACATGGAAACAATGCGTATAAAAGCACTCTAATTAAACACACAGTTCTTGCTTATGTGCACGGGCACTACACAAACACACACACTTAGCCATGCCATATGGAGCCAAGCAGCATCAAGTGTCATGCCTGCTCCCCACAATACACACCCACTGGACCGTACCTTTGTTTCTTCTTGTCCTCCACAATAGTATCCCTCCATTATTCCTCTTCTCTTCAGGTTATTCCAAAGCAGAATCTCTCCATCCACGATTCACTCTGACGAGACATCTTTAAGGCATCTTTAAAGGCCAGCAGTGTCCCCTCACAGCCCCTCTCTCTCTCTCTCTTTCTGGTAAAGCCTCCCACTCAGTCCCCCTCTCCCAGCCCTGAAGAGGTGCTTGTGAATATTTAATGGTGCCATTGTGTGTGTGTTCGAGTGAATGGGGAGCATTGGCTGGGAGTCCATACTTTGTGATCAGCCTGCCTTGGAGCGTTGGAGACAGGACACAAACAGCTGGGCAGCAGGGATGGATGCAGTGGGGAGGGGTCGGAGGTGGCTGACCCTCACCTGCTCTACAGCTGAGTACGGATAAAGGTGTGCAGGATGCTCATCGGAGGGAATCCTGTCACAAAAACAACATGGTCTTACAGCGAGGACAAGTAATGTTTTTTTGATTTAATGTTGCTGTTATATTTCCATAAAACTCCTATTCATATTTGGGAGTTTTGCAGCATTATTTAAGTACCCCTCCACTTAAAAAGTGTTTTGCTTGGATGTTTGTCCTTCACTGTACAGAATGGTGTAACATTATGTGCAGGGTTTGGTACTAAAAGGCTGTTTTCATATTAATCTGCTGAAGTTGGAAAGTTTCTCTGTGTTCACCTGAGCTCTGAGTTTAAGGCCACCTGCCACTGTGGATACCAAAATATACCTGCCACTCAATAGATTACCATTGTTTTTTTTGTGTTGTTTTTTTTAAAGGTCCCATATTATAAAAATGTGAGATTTTCATGTTTTTTTTTTTATTATAAAGCAGGCTTAAGTCCTATATAAATACTGCGAAAGTATCGAAACACTAAATCCACAGGGAAATACACACAGCCCCGTATTCAGGAACTCTGCATTTGCAACAAGCTGTCAGGATTTCTGCCCATTCGTGATGTCACGAATATACAATAAAACGCAGACATTCTAAAGTGTCCCAGTTTATTTCTTGGTTGCAGTGTATGTGAATGTCATCAGCTGACAGGAAGTACACATGGACCCAAGCTGTTGCCTAGCAACGCAATTCTGTTGCAATTCTTTTGAAATGCCTAAAACGGAGCGTTTCAGACAGAGGGGTAAATACAGGTATATTTAGGCTGACATTATGAGGAAAATAAAGAGGTTTTTGAACATTACAGCATGTAAACATGTTCTAGTAGAAACACAAAATACAAGTATGAACCTGAAAATTAGCATGATATGGGACCTTTAATGCTGGTGGGGGAAGCAAATCTAGCAGCCATTAGCATATTTTACCAGCATTGGCCTAATTTCCACTTTCAACTCTTAACTTTGCAA
>CAKALG010037169.1:0-11085 GCA_916700815.1 Helicolenus hilgendorfi | reverse complement strand
TGAATGGGGAGCTTTGGGACCTGGACAGACCCCTCGAGCAGGACTGCTCTCTGGAGATCCTGCGCTTTGACAATGACGATGCTCAGGCTGTGAGTACATAGAACTCTTAATTTGATTTAATAAAAACATTTGAACACATGGCTAGTGGCTACAGAGGGAAACCACAGAGATGTGATCTGTTTTGCATTGGAAAATCTTTTGATTTACTATAATCATTGGAAATTTCATTTTTTCCCTTTTTAATCATCTTCAGTAATGAACAGTCATACCTTAATGTCTGGTGTATTAAAAAGGTCCAAGCCACAGCATCCTAACAACATACTTGCTTTAATTAGACTAAACTGATGTATATACATCTTCATCTTGTGTCCTAGGTGTACTGGCACTCCAGTGCTCACATCCTGGGGGAGGCAATGGAGCAGTTTTACGGAGGTTGTTTGTGTTATGGACCCCCCATTGAAAACGGTTTCTACTACGACATGTTCCTGGATGGACAGAAGTAAGTATTTTTACCATCAGTGTTCAGACACGTATTCAAGTCTAAAACATTTCATACATTCTTAATACAGCCAGTCCTAATCATGTAATTCACTGCTTTTGAATTCAGTTGTTGATGGTTTTGCTCTGTTGGGCCAAAAAGAGTGCTTACAGCAGAAAAGAGAATGTCTTTTCAGGATCATCATGCCAAACACGATTGATCTGTTGATTGTTTTTTCGATTAATCGATTAGTTGTTTGGTCTATAAAATGGTGAAAAGGTATCAGTGTTTCCCAAAGCCAAAGACAACGTCCTCAAATATCTTCTTATTTCCACAACTCAAAGATATTCAGTTCACTGTTATAGAAGAGTAAAGAAACCAGAAAATATTCACATTTAAGAAGCTTTTAAGAAGAATGACTTTTTTTCTTAAAATAATTACTCCAACTGATTTGATTGATTTATCAAAATAGTTGAGGATTAATTTATCGTTTCAGCTCTATCAATCGCTATGAGGTAATTACAGAAACGTTGTGATTCTTGTAGCACTGACCGTGAGCACTTGTAACGAGCTTAACATGTCTGCTGTTTCCAGGGGAGTGTCCAGCACTGAGTTTGGGGACCTGGAGACTTTGTGCAAGGCTGTGGTGAAGGAAAAACAGCCCTTTGAGAGGCTTGAAATCAGCAAGGAGACACTGTTGAAGATGTTTAAGGTGAGAGAGCTGTTTCACAAACAAAGAAAAATGTCCTATAGCCTGGTTTATACAGTCTTACCTTGCAGGGTTTTTATAGTAAACTAAAATGAAAATAAGCAGTGACAAATATTTTTAGTAAAATGAAACAAAGTAAAAACTATATCCTTTAAGAAAAACTAAACTGAAATGATATTGCCTAGGTAAAAAAACAAATAAAGAGTAAATAAAAATGAACGTAAATTCATCTTAGCTTTAGTTTTTTAACTGTAATATATCACAACCGAAAAAAGAGACCGCATGAACATCTATCAACTCTGGTGACATTGAATCACTGAAATTGAACGGATTTGACATTCCAGCAGATGGCGCTATGACACAACTGCTTCACTAAAGTGGTGAAATTAAACATGAAATGTTATGGCCATTCCCCACACAGTTCTCCAAACATGTATTTTGTATGAATATGTAGCTACATACTTGTGAGGCATTATACCGGCCTCTAACAAAAACAACCTAAAACCAAATACATATATTACAAATATTTTTTTCTGAAAAATTAAAATTAAACTAAAACTAGCAAACACACTCTGAAAGCTAACATAACTAAACTAAAATTAAACAAAAAGTCAAAAATAAAATAAATTAATTTAAATTCAAAACTATTACTATCTAGTTATGTAGTTGTATTATTGTTATTTGCGTGTATGGAATTTGGAAAAAAATGAATACAATAAACTTTGTGTGTGTGGAGATTATTCCTTCTGCTCAGGATCATTTCTAACTAATCGAGGTGTTCGTATCTTTCAGTACAACAAATTCAAGTGCCGCATTCTGAATGAAAAAGTTAAAACACCCACCACTACAGTCTACAGGTACGTTGATTAAAGGAGAAGAAATATTAACTGGATCTTGTTATTTTAAGAGGATGTGTGAGTTCTTTTTGGGTGTTAAAGTTAACTGTTATTTTATGAATCCTGGTTAGATGTGGGCCCTTGATTGACTTGTGCAGAGGTCCTCATGTCAGGCATACAGGCAAGATCAAGGCCATGAAGCTCTACAAGGTATGTGGGACATACACACATGATCAAATGTTGAGAGAGGGAGAGGGAGAGGGAGAGAGAGGGAGAGAGAGAGAGAGAGAGAGAGAGAGACTCTGGCGGACCATTTTTGTAAGTAGCTGTGTAATAAGCGGGATAATTTACAGGGAGGTCATTGTTGTGAGAGAATCCCTTTCAGGGCGATGAGAGACCCCTCCGTCGCGGTGGGGAATCGCCCTGTCTGGGTTTCTTTCACAACAGTGACCGGCTCGCTGTATATTATCCCTTACATATGATATTACGATATTACTTACCTTAATTTTTGTAACTACTTAACAAGCATTTTTAACAAATTTGTCCCCAGAGTGGATTTCCCAATTTGTAGCTCCTCTATAATCTGTAATCCTGTGCTAACATGTAGAAATGTTAATATTTCACTCTTTTCTGCCCCTGTCATCAGAACTCTGCAACCTACTGGGAGGGCCGCTCCGACATGGAGACTCTACAGAGGATCTACGGGATTTCCTTCCCAGACTCAAAGATGCTGAAGGAGTGGGAACGTTTTCAGGAGGAGGCCAAGAATAGAGACCATCGCAAGATCGGCAAAGTGAGTCACAGTAGGCAGTCATGTTCAAGCACACCCAGCTGGCTTAGGCCTAAAACCAGTGACTGAACAAAGTGAATTTTGATTTATACATAATATGATGGCTGACGCATCTCCTTTGAGGTCTTTGTAGGCGTTGTTCCTCGTGAGAGTCTGTTTGTGGTTTTATGGATGTGGTGATATCCTGAAATGAACCTGGGTCACAGTTTCCAGGCAAACAGGAACTGTAAAGACACATTCAACAACATGCAAACAAAATAAAAACATCACGCAGTTGTTAGGAAAGGTTAAATCATTCTTTAAAAATTTCACCCAGTGATCACATTTTGTTGCAGTTTTGGACGTGAAACCCATGTTGTTGCTGCTTTCTACCAGCTGAGGGCCCTGTGTTTCTTCATATTGGCACATTTGTGACCCCTGTGAGTCATCTGAGCACCCCAGCTGGTTTCCCAGCATGGGAGACACAGACGGTAGCACCTCAGTCAGCACTGATAACAACACAGATCCATATTAAACCCGAGAGTCAAGATGTTGCTGTTGAAGCCAGTTGAAAGGAGGTGACAAAAGTGACATGTTGTTTAAAGATGGTGCTCTGTGGCATGATCCCAAGCCGACTCTGATCATTTGCATAGTGCATCATGACAGCACAACATTATTGAAAACCTCAAGATGCAGTCCAATTGTATTACCCAGTAGCATTGAAGTAAAAAGAAAAAAAAGTCCCATCAAATGCATCCACAGAGATCAGTCTGTGTCTCTGACATAATAAAATAGATTAAACATGTTATACCTCACCAGTTTTGATTTGTCTACAGCGGAAATATAATAACTGGTTTGTGAATTTAAAAAAAAAGATTTCCAGACGGGTGTTTCATAAAGCAAGATTACTGTTAAAAGATATTTCACTAATTCAGGCTAATTTACAAGAAATTATTTTTCATAAAGGAGGTTTAGAAAAGTCAGAACTTAGTTACCGTGGAAACTTCTTCCTCCAGACTAACCTGGTCCTGGTTAGGTTAGTTTTAAAGGACCGGTGTGTAACATTTAGGGGGATCTATTGGCAGATATGGAATATAATATTAATAAGTATGTTTTCTTTAGTGTATAATCACCTGAAAATAAGAATCGTTGTGTTTTTGTTAGCTCAGAATGAGCCGTTTATGTCTACATAGGGAGCGGGTCCTCTTCACGAAGCTGGCCGCCATGTTTCAACAGTAGCATCGAACGGACAAACCACTGTGTTAACTTTTCCTGCTTGGGCCGGAGTTCATAACGTTACTTATTACACAGCTTTTTTGAATACTGGATTCTGATTGGTCAATTATGGCATTCTACGGTATGCTATTTCTTTATAGCAGATCGTTGCTATGTATAACAAACCGTTGCTATGGACGCAGTTCTAATGTCGGACTCTGGAGGACCATTTTTGTGTCAAATCATTTATTTCTTAAGTAGGTAGCCGTGTAACAAGCAGGATAATGTGCAGCGAGCGGGTCATTGTTGTGAGATAAACCCCTTCAGAGCGATGCGAGACCTGCTTCTCGTCGGGGTCCACTGACGCATCGCCCTGTCTGGGTTTATTTCACAACAATGACCGGCTCGCTGTACATTATCCCGAAATTGCAGAGGAGTTAACGCCCGTCACTCCACTCAGCCACCAAGAAACGAGACACAGGAAACCTCTGTTGGTCTTGAGGAGCTGCAGCATTTATTTCTGCACAAACTGCAACTTCCACTGTTCCACTCACTTGATATACTCAAAGCTAAACTAACTCTGTCTTCTGCTGTCACTAGCTCACTTGTTCACTCACACTATCACACACATTCGCCACCGCTCTCTCTCTTGCTTCACCACTCACTTCCCACGTACACACACAATTTACACATTACCAAATGACCTACACTACTCTTACAACAGCTTGGGCCATTCACGTTTTCACGTCGGCCACTGTAGCTCTCCTACGCGCTTGGCACACGTGTGCCGCTAGATGTTTCACACTGTACCTTTAAGGCTTATCATCTCAGACTTAACCTGTGTTAAAATCAATCTGTCAGACAAAGGTTCCTCTGCACAGCTGCACTGTGAACATCAGTCAGTTTGCAGTTCATGACAGGTTTTCACAATAAGCCCTGCTTTTTAGAGCCACGTTTATGAGACACCCCTCATATGCCAAGCGTATAATCACACACTTCAATTTACTTGTATTTTCGAATATTCTGTAACCAGGAGTGTTTTTTTGGAATGGGACATTTCAGTTACAAAAGCCTAATTTTTTTTTCAAATCGAAGTGAATTTGACAAAGCAGTATCATAATTATAGTATTTTTTATGTTGTATTTGTGCTGTGATTTGTTTCTTCAATTAACTGCTGTAGCTCTAAAGGATGGAAAGACAGAGAGGCGAGGTGGGGGCTGTGTTATAAACTAATGCACAAGGAGACAACTTCTATCAATACTGTTAAAAAAAAAGTTGTTTATCATCCAAGGTAGTTGCATCAATCACAGGCCCGGGGGAAATGAATATTATGCTTTCCAGCTAGCAATCCCATCTCTCTTTGTTTGTCATTGAGCTTCTTTCCGGCGGCCAGTCGCTGACAGATGGTCTGCTGTGTGATGATTGGATAGCGCCCAACTGTGTATGGAGGTGTTTCTTGCTGGTTGCATCTGCAGATAATAAGGATATGTGATATGTGTCATTAAAACGTCTTCTTTAACTACTTCATAGGATCAGGAGCTGTTCTTCTTCCATGATCTCAGCCCTGGCAGTTGTTTCTTCATGCCACGTGGAGCCCACATCTACAACACGCTCACCGAGTTCATCAGGGTAAGAGTGGTGGTCTTATCAGTGCCTCTTTTATTTATATTTACCAAGTTTCATTCTAAGCTACAAAAGCCTTCAGATAATGACCTCCTTTTTCTTTTAAAGTCTCTGTTTTTATAAAACATTATGTAAAATCTTCATTGTGACCTAAATTATTATATAAATATGAATTTGCATATATTATCAAATCATTGCAATAGCCACAATGAATAAGTATGAACTAAGAGGCTCAAGCTTAATATTTCTAGTGTACTTGTAGTGATTGCCAGCTCATTGACATGCAGAACATGCTATCGCCAAGAAGATCAAAGATAAGCCGTGAGTGTACTAGTGACCTGAATATTTTAGTTCAGCTCTGTCGGTTCAGATTCTGCTCTGAGACCCAGAAAAGCTTGGGCCAGTTCTGACTGCCGTATAAAGTCTGAATTATACAACACTCTCTGTCCTTTACAGTACTGTAACCTCTCATCGGAGGAGGAAAAACTTTACTATAAAAAAAACTTTTAACAGGGAAAAAGGGAAGAAACTTCAGGAAGAACAACAGAGGAGGGATCCAGACAGACGTGCAATAGATGACGTGTGTACAGAGTAACAACATAATGAAAATACAACATAGACGATCCATATGACAAAATAGAAATTATATATATAATGTGAAACAGTCTTCTCCGATTGGCCTCCTGGAGTGAAAAGTGAAAGTGATCTTTTCTTCTTCTTCTTTTTTTTTTTTAGTTTAAAGACAAACTACTAGTGTTTGGAAATTGACCAAAATAGGTTGAATGTTTGCTAGAGTGGGTTGAAGTTCTCTGTTAAAGCTGCAGTCGGGAACTTTGAGCAAATATAATAAAATGTTATTTATATAAAACTGACACTATATCCTAACAGTGGTGGATGAGACGGATCATCTGTGGAAAAAATCAGGTTCCTCTACCTCCTCCTGGTGATCCTAATGGCATTTGCAAAATTTCACCACGGCTGAACAAAAACAATCAATCACAGCTCCCTCCTGATCTCTGAGCTCCTCACCATATCTCTAAGGCTGAGTACAGCCACCTTACAAAGGAATCTCATGTCGGCCGCCAGTATCCGCGATGTCATTCTTTCGGTCACTACCCAAAGACCTTATGGTCATGTTGAAAACAGTCGAGCCAAAACCAAGCACCGCCCACTGGCCGGAGAAAACGTTCTCATTTTACAGCTAAACATTACACTAAGAAAAGTTTCTGAAAATATCTGAGGAGAGAAATGGGCAATACAGTTGCAGAATCTTGATTCATATTTGATCAACGCTGCCTAGTTTGATCGGAATTTGCGAGTTTTGCAAGCAGTGATTGAGAGCTGCTGCTCGGCTATGATCGGTTGTTTTCCTTCAGCGCTGTGAAATCTTGTTAATGCCATTAAGGGCACAGGTGGACACAGAGGAACATGATTTTTTTTCTGATTATCTGTCTCATGCACTACTGTAATTCTTGTCAGACTTTCTTTTTTTTTATCACATTTTCTCAAAGTCATCTACTTTAGCTTTAAGAGCAGACCGCAGTCTTATCCAAAGTTGAACAAACTTTAGTATGACTGTACAGGAACTTGTCTCTGTGACGTATCTGCAGAGATGTGCTGACATCTTGAAGACTTTCACAGCACACACCACCAACACACCGGACCAAGCCAAGGAGACCTCACATACATTGCACAGAAACGGTGCAAGATCATTATCACGTCACTTCAGTCTGTTATCACTGTGTCAAAAAAAACACAACATGCTATGCATTTCCCTCTACGAGGTATTGCTAAAGCATTTAACAGTGAGAACATTTCTAGATGCTGGATGATGGCCTCTAATGACTGCAATGGAAGAGATGCAGTCAGTTGTCACTTCTAACATGACATTCAAGTTTTGTATCTCTCTTCTGATATTGTACTTATTCAGATGAAGCTGACTGAGCATGCTTTATATTTTTAAGCTCCTTTCTGTTTCATATTCACAGTTCAACTCATTCACAGTTGAAATCTTTCCAGCAGTCTTCTACTGTTGACAGCTCAACTGGACATTAAAATGTTTTGCTGAAGGAAAACAAACAGATAAATAAAAGCCACAGGATCTGACTTCCATCGCAGTGGCTCGGGATTCGTGCCAGAAGTCATGATTCAGCACAGCTCAGTACCTGTGCAGTCCAACTGGCTGCTTTAGCTTGTTTATGTGGTTTTTTGTTGTTTTTCTAGGATGAATACTGGAGAAGAGGCTTCCAGGAAGTAGCCTCCCCCAACATCTATAACAGCAAACTGTGGGAGACATCTGGCCACTGGCAGCACTACAGCGAAAACATGTTCTCCTTCCCTGTGGAGGATGACATCTTTGCACTCAAGCCCATGAACTGCCCCGGGCACTGGTAAATTTAGATTGCTCATTTGAAGTGTTTTCCGAATGTTGTAAATCAAACAGTGTGGTACAGTAGTTAAAGTGTGTCACAGTCATTTGAATTAGCGCTCTCTGGTTGTCCCGTAGTCTGATGTACAGCCACAGGCCTCGCTCGTGGAGGGAGCTTCCTTTGAGGCTGGCAGATTTCGGGGTCCTCCACAGAAATGAGCTGTCAGGAACACTAACTGGGCTGACCAGAGTGCGCCGTTTCGAGCAAGATGACGCTCACATTTTCTGCACGATGGATCAGGTGACCACATCAGTAGTTTTCAGCATTTTCAAGGGTTGTTATACAATTAGAAAAAATGTTAGGTCTTTGAACGTATGAAAAACAGTTCAGTAAAACAGTTCAAAAAACACTCATTTTGATTTCCTTTTCTTTTTTTTCTACAGATAGAGTCAGAGATGAAGGGCTGTCTGGACTTCCTCCGCTGTGTTTACGATGTGTTCGGATTCTCCTTCCAGCTTCACCTCTCCACTCGTCCAGAGAAGTATCTGGGTGACATCGCTGTGTGGAACCAGGCTGAGAAGGTAAACTGCGTAATGTGTCGTAGTGATGAATTATGGTGGAAAATGAAGACCCTGTTTTGGTGACACACACTATAAAATGCAGGGACTTTGCATCACCTTAGTTTTTAGCAAATAATAAAATAAAAGAATGTTGACTCTGACTTGGCACTGTTGATGAAAGAGTGTGTTCACTGCTGTGTTTGGTCATACAGAGGCTCATATGGACATTGTTGCAGCTAAACAGCTCCATTGTTCTCTTTTTGACTGTCCTGTATACTTACATACACTTACACCTTACAAAAGGCAGCTAATAACTTTCCAGGAGATCAAAAACAGGCTTCAGTGGGGAAAAAGGCAGTGCGATATCTTTCATCTTTCATTCTTTTCATCCATTTGAGCCTGTGGTTAAATGCCTTTGATTGTGGATTGCTGAGGTTGACCCAGTGAGCAAAGCAGGAAGCTCGTTTCTATTGTTCAATGCAAAGACTTTCATGGTGGGTGTGAAGGAGTGTGTATGTGTACATACTGTATATATTTATTTATTTACATACATGTAGTTACTTTTCAGATTACAATTATGTAATATTCACTAATATTTATCCAAAAACATCATAATAGTAAAACACTGACGGTGACCATTTACGTAACTGCTGATAATACATGTATACTTTAACTTAAGTGAGGTCTTGAATGCAGGACTTTTTGGAGTATTTTCACAGTGTGGTTACTTTTACTTAAGTAAAGAATCTGAATACTACTTCCACAACTGATAAACATACTATTTTCTTCAAGGGTTTGATGTAAAACTCATTTTTAAGACTTAAAATAATAATCTAATGATATAATATATAGTAGGCCATTTGTCTGCATTGACTACTTTTACTTTGAATCCTTTAACTACATTTTCCTGATTTTACTTACATACTTTCACTTAAGTAACATTTTCAATGCAGGATATTTTCCTGTAACCTAACAGTCTCTGAATACTTCCACCACTGTGAGGCTCAGGTGGTCATTGTTGCAGCTAAACAGCTCCATTGTTCTCTTATTTACTGTAAATCCAGGAGAATGGAAATGCCATTTATTCCAAATAGATACATTTGAGCTTTTAATTATTTTTCTTTAAATGGTTGAAATGGTATTTATTCACTTTACAGCACCATACTGTCTCCCTCGCCAGCTGCCTGTGATTTAAGCTTGCAGCCCACCTCACCAATCAGCTTACAACTGATAAAAGTTCACATTTTATGAATAATGTCACGAGAATTCTTAATACATCTATTTTACACAGTGTTACCCATAATTCCAAGGGGCAGCCTCAGCCAATATAAAAGCCAATAATTGGAAAATTAAAGCATTTTTAAATATGAAAACTGTATCTGGCTAGTGACTATGAGAGGGAAAGTGTGTCAGACATGGTAATAGCCAGAGAAGACAAGTGGCCACCCTCAGTGAGACGGGGTCCACCCAGAGCCCTATAAATACAGCTGGTATTCTATTTGCTTATTGTGTTGATTGCTTGCTTGCAGGCTGACTTGGTATATGTTGCAGTCCCAGTCCAGGTTAATACCATGAAGCCTAGTTCGCGAAGCAGGATGCTCTCGTTTTGTGTGTGTGTGTGTTAATTTACAAATAGAGAGAGGCAAATATTGTACTTTTTACTCTATTGTCTGACGGCTTTAGTTACTGTTCAGATTACAATTATGTAATATTGATCCAAAAACAGCATAATAGTAAAACACTGACAGTGACCACTTTACTGTTGATAATACTTGTATACTTTGACTTAAGTCAGGTTTTGAATGCAGGCTTTTTTGGATTATTTTCTCAGTGTGGGTAGTACTTTTACTTAAGTAAAGAATCTGAATACTTCTTCCACCACTTATAGCCTATATATGTACAATTGTTGTAGGGTTTGACATAAAACTCATTTTTAAAGACTTTGACATACTTATATGCTCTCTATTTGAAGACCAAGTTGTCATGGCCATTGGATCTGTACCCTATATTATGATTTTCTTTACAATTTCTATTCTTTTTTGCAGCCTGGACTTGAAATAATAATAATTAACAACGGAATTCTTTGAATGTAATGTGTGAGATCTGATAATTCAAAATGTAATTTTGTTTTAGTATGAATTGTACATTACAAAAATCCATTCTTCCTCCCTGTGACATTTGAGTCTGTAGTCTAATGCCTTATGCATTTTGCAGATTGACATAACTTTGCCAGGTTCTCTTCTTTCATGCTGAGTGATTTTACAATTTTTTTTTTTTTTTTTTTTTTCAATTCATATGTTATGATGCCAAACTTAATTGATAAATCTGTCACCTTTTTTTGGCTGACTCATATATAAACAGAGACTTTAGTCTCGCCTCTGCTAACACCCCATACCCAGCGTCACTTCACCCAATTTAAATCGTTGCCGAATGGTTAGAGCAGCTGCACATAAGAGAAATGCATACTGCAAATTAAAACAGAAACATCAATTTATGTTTTATTTATATACATTTATTAATTTTTAT
>CAKALG010037155.1:0-12600 GCA_916700815.1 Helicolenus hilgendorfi | reverse complement strand
GGCCTGCTGACTGCACATTTGCTCCGTCTCCGAGGTCCAAGCCCAGAGGTCCTGTCATCACAAAGCAGCTCAGCTGGAGGCCATAGGTGTAATGACCTACATCTATCCATATAGAACAATATGTACGGCATCATCAGTCTGTTTATCCGGCTCGACCTCGACCAACTGTACCGCACTCTGTTCACGCGAATACCCGAAAAACTTTGCAAGCTGCTGTGCGCCGCCACAGCTGGAAGGATGGTGTCGAGGAATTCCTCTCGCTGTAATTTATGAAATCCTGACTTTGATAGTCTCCATGACTTCCCTTGTTGTATCTGTTTATGATGAATGTTTTATGCATGAAAGCAGAAAATGTTGATCAGGCAAATTGTATGGAATTTGTCTCCATTATGCATGCTTATCATAATCACAGTGAGATTATGCAGTAACAAAGCAGCAATGGTAATACAATAAGTCTCCTTGATAACGCAGAACAACTAAGAGATGAGATGATGTTATACTTAGGAAGCACGTTCATATCTTTTCCTCTAAAATAAACTCGCTCATACAAATACGGCTCTTATAATCATTGTGCTGTGCGATGCCAAAAAAAGAAGAAGAAGAAGAATAGGGAAAATGATGGTGCTAAAATGTCAGCTTGTTTAATTATTGCTAGTTATCACAATTACCTTCTCTTTGACTTTAGCATGTATGTAATAAGAATGTTCCTGAGTGCCTCGGAGAAATGTGAAAGGTCAGATGTCAGTTTTAATATGACTAGAGCACCTCTAATGAAACACTGTTGCAATATGTGTTGAATACGAATGCATTAATTTCTTAAATGTCTTTCATATTTGCAGGCGCCTCAGCCTTTTTAACTGGGATAATTTGACAGCAGCCCCCTGCCTTCCTCTGACAGCTCTGAGGAGCTGGGGCTCAGCACCTGCGTCCACCCAAGCATTAAACCTCAGATCCTGAACTCTCCTCACAAATGAACTGTCAGATCATTACTGCGCGTGATGCAATATAATCTGTCTCAGAATTAGCATTTGGCCAAGTCCACACAGGGTTTTTTCCTCCCATCTCTCTCTTCGGTACATCTAGCCCCCTCAGAAGGCGCCGGTTTGAATATGCATCTCTTCACATTTCCATGAGGGACCCACGGGGAGTACAGGCAGAGAGCAGCTTTCAGCATTAGCATGTCAGGAGGGAAGGGTCCTTTTCGCTCAGGGTCCCACTGCAGATGCTATGCCTCACTTGTTCATTACAATTGCATTTCATCAGCTTGATGATGTCCACATGTCAATTGAGTGTGAGGATTTTGCACACAAAGGAGCCTCTGGGAAAAGGACTTCGCTGGCTAATCAGCTGATTATCATACCTCAAATGGGGCTGTAGTGCTCTGTTCCAAACGCCAGCCGGAGAGAACGAGGTGCAGGAGACAGGCGTACGACGGGCGAGTCCGGATAGGAAGGCAGCGAGCAAAGCTGATTAAACAAGCTCTCTTATGAACGCACATAGAGGAATGCAAAGTAAGCAAACAAAACGCAACCCAAGCAGGAGACAGAAGAGGGCATTAGAATATTTATGGTTATCATAGTTTTATAGGCTTTAAGGCTGCAAAGCCCCAATGTGTACATTTGGGCGTTATTATGTTATCTTTACATTCATTCTATGGGTTAAAAAATTAGGCAGTTGGTGTGAAATTTTTTTGTGTATTTTCTCAGGCCCAGTTACAATTTGGTTAAAAAAGTGCCTTATTGACGTACAGCAGAAAGGAGGAGCATAGATCACATTAGGAAGATTGCCTCATATAGCACAGGACTGTTGTCATAGGCACCTGGAGAGGGCACATGGAGACCCCGTAGCGCTGCTGGGGGACTTCAGTGTTCACGTGAATAACATCCATAGACTGTATAAAATATGGACGTAGTCTCCGTGACGTCACCCATAGGTTCCTGAAGACGTTGTGAAGCTTAAAGTGGGTGAGTCTGGCCATCACCATCTTGGCAGTGACGACACAGACTAACTCACGGCTAATCCAAAAATGGGCAACGAGTTGATCGTCATTTAAGCTGAAACTACTGTAGCTATAGAGACCAAAACAGTTTTTTATACCAGGCTGTAACAATGTTTATTTCTGCTGTAAAGTCGGGCATTTTAACATGGGGGTCTATGGGGATTGACGCGCTTTTGGAGCCAGCCCCAAGTGGCCATTCGAAGAACTGGCACTTCTGCGTTGGCTTCATTTCTCAGCACCACAGATTGCCGCTTAATAACGACAAAACCTAGAGGGGTGTGATTGGGAGGAACGCCCTGCCTGAGCTGAAACCTGAAGGCCAACGACATCATCTCTATGGTCACTTTACGTACGGTCATTTCTTAGACGGTAATGCTAAGACGTGCGGTCAAAGTTGCTAAGCGGACTCTACTCTAATTTTGATTATATTACCTTTGAGCAAATCCTCTAGAGTATGCCGCCCATATCACTGAAGAGATATGAATCCTTCAGTCTTCAATCTTGTTTTGTTATCGGGCTATCGGACACGTTTTTTTTAGCAAAAACTCAATGTTGGAGAACTTTAGGGAAGCCATGGAAAAGGACTTTCCATTGGTTCTGATAAACTGTCAGACAACAGGAAAGGGAGGCGGTGCTTTGCCCAGGCTGCTGCAAGGACTGCTGACCTCAACTTATTGTTGGGCGGTGCAAGAAATTTGAGGAACTCTTGAACTCAACTGGAGAAATCTGCAGTGGCAGGGCACCAGGTGGGGATGAGATCCAGCCTGAGATGCTGTATTATATTGTTGGGTTATCTTGGTTGACGAGCCTCTTTAGTATCACGTTGACGTCCGGATGGTTCTTGTGGACTGGCAGGTTGGAGTGGTATTTGCCATAAGGGGACCAGAAGGTGTGCATCAGTCGGTGTATCACACTGTAAAATTTTCCACAGGAGAGTTTATGACCAGGTGCCCGAGGCTCAGGCTGATCATCAAGTTTTAGTTTTAGTAGTAATGTGGCGTTTTTGTTTGTAGAACGAGGGACAAGCTGTTCACACTTATGAGGATACTAAAGGGGTAATGTGAGTTTTCCCAAACAGTCTACATGCTTTGTGGACTTAGTGAAGGCCTATATATACTGTAGGTCTTCTATAGGCCTATATCCCTCTGTATGTCTTTTGGGTTGTATTGTGGGAATACATGGTTTCAAGGTCATCGCTATAAGCCGTTGAATTCTGTCAACAAATCAGGAAGTCACTTTATTTGTGGGCGTTAGGCTTTGGCTTTGTCACTGATTGTTTTTGTGATTTTCATGGACATAATCTCTTGGTGCAGCCGAGGAGTGAAGAGTTTGGTGACCTCAGTATTCGATCTCAGCTTTTTGCATATAATGTCGTTTTGATGATTTCATACAATCATGACTTTCAGCATTCAGCCGAGATATGAGAAAGTAAAGCAGCAAATTATCACATTTGAGAAGATTTAAAGATACAGTGTGTAACATTTCATATCTACATAGGGAGCCGGTCCTCTTCACAAAGTCCGCCATGTTGCTCCTCCATGTTTCTACAGTAGCCCAGAACACACAAACCAAACACTGACTCTAGAGAGAGCCTTTCGCGTTTCTACGTTACCTGAAGGCCACCGTAGTTCTCTTATATGCTTGTGAAACTGCCAGCTGCCGTCTGACTTCCATTCCTCTTAAAGTAGTGTTATTATGGTATGGATGGCCTCTGAGCGAGGCAAACGGCGTTACCACGGTTTTGCACTCGGCGGCTCACGTTACCTCAGTCTTAGAAAGGGAGGAGTGAGCAGAGGGGTACTCAGTTGGTTGCAATGTGCAACCACACCACTAGATGCTGCCAGATCCTACACACTGTACCTTTAATCAGCAAATGTTTGGGATTTTTGTTTGGAAGATGACTAAACCGATTAATTGATTATCAATATAGTTGAGTTAAATTTCTGTTGACCCACTAATTGATTAATCGATCAATCGTTGCAACTCTAGTCCATTGTCCACTGGTTGCATGAGCGGAGCTTATATGCAGCTTTTTTCTCTGCTGTCTTTACATCCTGCGTCTATTTTTGCAGGACCAACTTACATCTCAGAAGTGCGATTCTTACGTGAATGTCTAATGTGAATAATAGGTATTGGTATTAGTAATATTGTTATTAAACGTGAAATGAAAGATGTTTGTCGACAGGTCTCATTGAGACCAATATTGACGTGACAGTCATAAGAGATCCACTATGCTAGATGAAGTCAGCATATCTTGGCTCTAAAGCTTTATCTTGTTTGCTTTTATAGTCCTACAGTATGCATTGCTCACATGATTTTTATTTATCCATGTCTCGTTGGTGCGTCTCATAATCCATGAACATCCTCTTCATTATTTGAGCTCAGCGGGAATGTCTTTTTGTTATCAGCTTCTTTTGTTTGAATGGAGATCGCCAGCCACACATAGTGGAAGTGAAGTCACAAGTGACCTGAAAGCCCAATTATAAAGTCTGCAATCTGCATTGTTCTTGGAGCGAAAAAGAATCAATGTGCTGAAGGCATATCCCCATCAGAAGACCTAATGATGTCTTTCTGGACCACAGCCTTGCACACTGCATAGTAATCTTCTGCTAATTAGGTTTATAATGCCTAGGCAGGCCTCCGCATCAGCACAATTCCAGGGAGGACAGTGAAGTTATTTATTTATCTCACTGTGGCTCATTGTTATGGCGGTTATAATTAAAGCAAAATTATTTAGATTATTTAGGAAAAGGGTTTATTGGAATTAGTGTTGCGCATTGCAAGTGTGCACACTTCAACTGTGTTTTCAATCATGAGATCACATTAATTCAAATGATTTATTATATTAGAAAAGAAAATGAAAAGAAAGACATCCTCTTACCAAAGCTGAAATGTGGAGTGTCAGCTGGAGGGATTCACAGATGGCTCATGCCGCTCATGTCGAAGGATCAATAACACTCGCCATATTCTATATGTAAAGCCTTTGAGGTCTATTCACTCTTGTGGCCATATTAAAATAGTTCAATAAGTCAGGTTCATTGCTGTAGTCAATGGAAACATAGTGAATTAGTCAAATACAATTTGTTTGGCAATATATACTCAAAGTATGGGTGTTAATAAAGATTATTTCCATTATCAATTTATCTATTAATTAGTTTGTCTTTAAAAGGGCAAAAAATAACGACTAATCATAACAAGTTAACAGATCTTAAAATGGCACATCAGGATTACTTAATTCATCTGACTTAATTAATCAATTAATGATATGATGTTGAGAAAAAGCACTCCACACATTTTACATCTTCAAACCAGCCAAAGTTTTGTATTTTAACTCAATAAAGTGAGTGATTTACTGATCATGATAATAGATTTGGGTTGATTAATGGGCTTTTGGCTCGGCATGAGAGTTGCCTTTTTTACTCCCTTTTCCTTTCCTATTGGTGTTAACGCTTTTATCATTTTAATGTCCTGTTGGTTTTAAATTGGTCTTATTGTTTTATTGTGTTGTTTTTATGTTTAATTGTTCAGCACTTTGGCCACATTTTGTTACTTTTAAATCTACTTTATGAATAAATTTGGATTGGATTGGAAATGCTAAAAATAAATAAATAGATAAAAAAAAGCAGGGGAGAGAGAGGAATTCATGATCATACTTCTCCGTTACAGATGAGGTCACCTTTGAGATCTCATGGGACTACTTCAGCTGGATGTTAAAGAAAACTATACCTACCTGTACACTCCAAATAAAAAGTGCTGCTTAGCACCTTTAAGGGTTCTTGAGCTTGTCCCAGGAGAACTTGTATACTGCAGGTGCAACGCAAAACTTTTTTCAGTCAGTGCTTGGCTTTACCTTTCCCCTAGATGTGTTCCACAGAGCAAAATTACACCGTTTACAAAGTGTGTTAGAAAGGATCAGTTGGTCAATAATATTTATTTATGATGAAACACAATGATGGATTTAATTCACATTTTTTTTATTTCCAGAGAAAATGTATAATTTTCTCCATATAGTTAAAAGCATTTCAACATAATTCCACTGATTTATATTAAATAGTAATGATTGTACATACTGTAAATATCCCACATGATCCTATCAACTACAAGATTGTATATTTTTTTAAACAAAGATTTTCTAGACTGGCACATACTGTATGTAGAAGTAATGGTTTAGTACCCTATGAAATGTTTCCACTGTTATTATTTTGTATGTCACATGCAGCTTATACCAATCATGTGCCCTCAATGCGTAACATGACATCAAATTCTAATCCACCAGTATAACAGACTAAAGTACATTATTTAAGCAATAACCCACTCGGGTTTTAGTTCCGCGTGGTGCCCAACAACGCCCCTTAGTTGTTATAAAGTCACTTCTAATCACAGCCTCATATTGCATTGTTATTGCTACTGTGTTATATTGTTACTACATATACCTGGCATAGTTTCATAAAATAAACACAGTATTTATTTACATTTATTTTACATTATAAAAAAATAATCTTTCTTCCGCCAAGCAATGTAATTCTTCAGCGACATTTAGCAGACACAGTGGAAAGCATGCATAAAGATTTGGGGTGCTTATTAACATTTATCGCCATTAATTGTGCAATTTTTGAAGTATTGTTCAATCATGTTCGCACTCTGGTAGTTTTTCTCTTCTTTGCTGGTAGGTACATTGTACTACTACATTTACCTGACAGAGAAATGTTAGTGGTTACGTTGTAGATTCAGATTTTACTCACAAAATATAACAATGCAAAATGCATTATTAT
Source organism: Helicolenus hilgendorfi (assembly GCA_916700815.1). Taxonomy (NCBI): domain Eukaryota; kingdom Metazoa; phylum Chordata; class Actinopteri; order Perciformes; family Sebastidae; genus Helicolenus; species Helicolenus hilgendorfi. The sequence continues at coordinate 5,829 of CAKALG010037155.1, read as the reverse complement.
TCATTAAACTATCCAGCATCATATTAGAATTGAAAACCTCCACTTTGAACAGACTTTACATTTAAGTGCAATGTGCTGATAATACCTCTCTTTCACTCTTCACTTGCAGTCACAGCCGTGTGTTTGAACACGGCTTAGATAATCATAATCAAGGGCCGGAACTATCCATTTTATAAATACGTTGTAGCCTTTCCTGTAGGGTTTAGTGTATCACATCAGGAGCCAAAAAATGGTGCTTTTAGCTAACGTATATCAGCTATTCAAGAGTTGAATGCCTTGTGAACAACAACCAGGTTCATTTGTTCAGAAATGTACTCTTTTGCATCTGTCATCATAACCAACATGTCACAGGGTCCTGTAGAACACCTGTACATCACTGCAGCAATGCGACACGTTAAACTACTTAAAACCACTTTTTCAATGAGAGATAAGGAGTAGATGTTATTTTAAGGATTTTGAACAACGTTATTGTGGAAAAACCATGTCAGACACAAGTTATTATTCAAAGCCGGTTATATTTATATGTCTTAAAAATATCCCAGGGGGTCTTTAAAATTATGTTGCAAGAAAAAGCCTGCAAATACTAAAGGTTCTTCACCTTTGTCAACATTTTCTGTTTCAGCTGCACACTCGCAGCAATCTGCTGCCGTACTGCATCAGTTTATCAAGTTCTTATGGTTAAATGGATTGCAAACTATTGCCTAATCACACATCCAACAGAAACAGAGCAGCATGGGCATCCTGTTATTTCTTGCCACCTGTCAAGTGCCAGTCCAGTAATCCCTGTTTTGGTCCACCAATTCCTGACAAAAACATATTTATCTCTTCCTTTTGATAGATGTTTAACTTTCTTCACCTGTCATTTATATAATTTTGCTCTTCACGCTGGGCCTGTTGTGTGTAGTTGGCTAAAGCAAGTATCTGAACCGTCAGAGGTTTTGTTGATGTAAACCAAAACAATGAGCAGAAAGTATTTTAAAGCTCTACAGGTGTTGATTCTCAGAGTGACCTGCGGTACTGGAAAGCCTTTCTAGTCCTGCTTGTTAGACAAGTTCCCGTCTTGTGGTCTGAATTTTGGTGGCTGGGCTACACCGACTGTTTGCATTTGTACTGTTTGAAGTGCTTTTAATACCAAAATGTGTCTGAATACACAATAACTCACCAGAAATGTTCTTAATAATCAGACTGCCGAGCAGGTTGACCGAGAGCCGACAAACTCTCTGTGTCGGTACAGTGCAGGAAACCTATTGAGACAGACAGGAGAGCTAGAAGTAAATAGATAAATTATTCTAACATTGTTTACTCATCAGATCACATAATATTTGTGCATAATATTTATGTTCTTACAGTACGTGTACATGAGTTGTACATATTGTATGTTGTAGTGTTGACTGTCTCCTGCTTATCCAAATGAAATAATTGATCTTGCCAATTGCCAACAGAATTGGTACTGATATTGGTGAGCTAAATTTATCTTAAACTACCCTAGTGTTGTTTTTTTCTGATGTGACCATGTTAGTGTTTGGAGAATGGTTGTGAATTATTGTAGTAAACAGAGTTGGAAGAAATACTCAGATACTTTACGTAAAAGTACTAATACTACAGTAAAAAAATACTCTGTTACAAGTAAAAGGCCTGAATTCAAACTCTTACTTAAGTAAAGGTACAAATCATTAGCATCGAAACTTACTACTTAAAAGTACCAAAAGTAATGCAGAATACATTACATTACATTATACTCAAGCAAAGTACCTAAAATTTGTATTTAAATACAGTTCTTGAATAAATGTACTTGGTTATTTTCCACCACTGATAGTGAATTAAGTAGTTCGCAAACAGAAAGAGCAAGTTCAACCAAAGAAAATACATAAATGTCTTCACAGATCCCTAGAGGTACTTGCTTGTGACTGTAAACACAGACAATTTTTGAAAGTAAACTTAGATATCATATTTGACTTGATTAAACCGAAGACATTATAATTAGCATCTGCATGACCTTTAAAAACTTTATTCAAAAACGTTTTCCAACCACGGACCAGAAAACAGAATCTCACAATGTAGGAACCATTTTGGCTCCCAAGTTTTGTCCATTGACTCTCCTTGCAGTATTTGCACAAAATGCATTTAAACACGTTGCATTTCAAAGTGGCTTGCCTTCATCCACGTGACAATACCGGCAATTGTACTCTGAAGCTTGAAACTTTTCTTTTCATGCCTTGGAACTTACTGTTGGTCTTTGTTTTTTTCTCCGAGAGGTTAGTAGCTGTCCACCTTTTTCTGGCCGACTGTTAACTGACAAGCTTCGGGCATTTGGCAAGATGTTATCCGGCAGCAGAGCTCATCTACGGCTCTGACAGGCTGCAGCACCTGCCAACGGATCTTCTTACCTTCACTATCTGCTGTGAGTGAACAATGCTCAACGCTGAGGGAACTGTTTCAATCTCCCTCATGCTGGAATTTTTCAGCTTGTTCCTGTGTTTCCTTTCTCTTTGATTGGACAGAGGAAGCCGAGGAGATACTTTCATGGATAATGAGACACTGGACAGAGGTTTTATTTGTTTCCCAGGCTAAGGTCTCCATTGGTCTGTTGGCAGATGTGCTGAGTCTAGAATGGTAAACACGCTGTCATTATCTCGCTTTTCTAATCATTAAAAGCAAACTGTTGCTGTAGATGACAGTATTATCTTTCTATTGTGGAGAACAAGCAGGACATAAAGACTTACCTCTGCACTTCGAGGTGCCAGTATTATCCTCAAGAGTTTTTTTTTTGTCTGATGCAATCTGGACACAGCTGAGGAGGTAGATGAGAAGAATTTAATTTGCTCTCCTTTCTACTTCAGTGCCTGCAAACTTAAGGTCTTATGTCTAATGCAGTCGTGACCATGATAGATAAGCCCGCATAAGTCTACAAAGCCAGCTTCAATGCATCCGAGATTAGCACATCTTCTCTATCTGGGACTCGGGCAGCGGCGGGGACGACCCCGGCCTCGGCGACAGGACAGCTGGACATAAAAGTCTTTGAGAACCCAGGCAGTTCCTCACAAGAGCATGTGCCATAATTAGAGCCATAATGGCGTCTGAATGCAGTGCAGGTTAATGAAACTCTGTCTCTGCGAGGGAACCGGGAGCTTTTGGGTAAAGAAAACAGCAGGGTTCTGCCAGGAGCCCGATGATAGCAATTTGCAGAGTGAGTTATGTCCTCTAACCTCGAAGCAGCGAGTACTTTGAGCATGTTTTGTTCTTAAATGGGGTATAGTTTTCCATTTCCCATCCATTAATATGCATAGAACAGCTAATGAGGCTGAACCAACTAAGATAATAAGATTCTGAGGCTGCAGCACCACTGACTGCATTAATGGTGTATGACTTTGTGGTGAGGCATTTGTCTCCCGATGCCTTTGGACATAAGCACGAAATGGAAACCTAAAGAAACTGTGTTCAATGGCACATGGACACAATGAGGTTTTGATCTGCATTTTGCAGTTATTGCCCTGTTGAAATGCTCCAGTAGAGAGGGCCTTTATCCATCGAGATTACATTTTAACGAGTATTAAAGGACTTTAATTAGTTTATTTTTTTTACATTTTAATTTGCGCATTGCTCATGATCTGTACAAACTGTAATCATAAATTAAATCTGTGTTCCCACTAGGGTTGGGGGAAAAAATCGATACAGCATAGTATTGCGATATTTCGCATGCCAATATTGTGTCGATACATGAATGTCAAGTATCGCTCTTTTATTTTATAAACTATTAACCTCTTAACAATCCAACGCTATTCTGTCTTTCAGAGGTTGAAGTGGGCTCAGTCTTAAAGCTAGTGTGAAGATACTGGTATCATATGAAACTATAAAACCTGAGGAATTGCTGGTTAGCTTGTTGGGAAGAACGCTAAATAACACTCCAAAGTTAAGGTACATTTTGGTGAGGAAAAACTGGCTTATTAGATAAAACGGATGTAGACAAACTGCATAATTACCATAAAAAAGCTAATAATGCCAAAGACTGTATATAAGAAATAGACATAGTCATCCTGACGTCCACATTGGTTTGTGAGTTGCCGTTTTGAAGCCTTGAGTTCGGCATTTTGGCCATCGCCATCTTAGTCGCCATGTTGTTTTTTTGCAACCAGAAGTGACACAAGAGGGTGGAGCTAAGTACAACCGAACTCTGAATAAGACGTTTTCATGTGACTAAAAGGTTACAATTAACTTTCATGAACAGAAAAGACACTCTGAAAGGGTTAAAGTTGTAAGACGAAAACATGGACGACTCCCAGATGCTGTGGTAGCGACCTGTCAATGAAAAGGTAGCCACGGCCAAAAGCATACCCTTCTTTATGGTCTATTTGACTCTAAATGGGACCATGATTTACTAAATGAACATCATGCTGTATTGAAGAAGACTTGAAACTAGCGATTGAGACCATAAACTCATGTTTACAATGTTTACTGAGGTAATAAATCAAGTGAGAAGTAGGCTCATTTTCTCATAGACTTCTATACAATCAGACTTCTTTTGGAGTCGCCTCCTGCTGGCTATTAGAGAGAATGCAAGTTTAAGGTACTTCTGCATTGGCTTCACTTTTCCGACCCGGAGGTAGCCCACTGAATAAATCGCAATATATCTCATCGCAATACCCAAATTATCGCAAAATCTTTAAAATCGCAATAATTGTGACTTAAGTGTCGTGATAATATCGTATCAAGGGGCCTCTGGTGATTCCCATCCCTAGTTACACAGTATTGTGACACATGATATTCTAAATCTTGTTAGCATAGTTTTGTAGCATTTAGCGTAAAAACGTTGTAATCTCTTTTTAATCTGCATATACAATAATGTATAATTGTCAGCGTTATGTAGCTTTTGTGTCAAACAATCGTATTACACTACTAACCATTCTGAAGAGACCTCTTTCATCTCATATAACACAAAATGACCTTATCAGCGTCAATACACACTTACTGCAGAAAGTGGAAATAAACCATTGATTTCCATCTCCTCGGTTTGCCACCTTGTAGTTGAACCTGCAGCGAGAGCAACCGGGGAGGTTGTCTAGAGGTGTATTGGCAGATTGCGGGATGTTATTAAACATAACTATAAATATAAAGAAGTGTTGCGTCCTCCAGGAGGGAAAACCTATGATTTTTGCCCTCTTCCCGTCAGCAGTTTTCTGCAGCGGCGTATTAGCGTTGTCTCCTCTCAGTAAATAATGTGTCCTCATTCAGTCACAGTGAAGAGAAAGAGCATATGACTACAATGGGCTATTATTGGCTATAATAGGGATGAAGCAGACTCTCAGGAGAGACTGGGAGACTTGTGAACTGGAAATGTCTGCTGTTCATCACAGCATTTTACAGCCAACGTTTTCTCTGCAAGAGCAGCATCGCTGCCCCAGGATAACTTACATTGATGCCTCACTTCATTTACACAGGGCAGTTTTGCTTCTGCTTGAACAGAAACTGCTGTTAGGTGTTGGAAAAACTAGACAACTAGACCACTAGACCAGCCCCCCCTGTATAGATCCAAATATATACCACTGAACAGAAATCCCTCCCCCCAAAATATCAGCATCCATCTTTGTGAATGAGGATCCTCATCGCTCTCTTACACCGACTGGACCTTCCTCTTTTTGTACGACTTAACCCAGGAACCTCATCCTTCTTTTTCCTCCTCTAGTGCGCCACCCAGTAAGTTTCTTTTCTTGCATCCTTCTTTCATCATTGAGGCCTGTCTGCGTTTTCTGTCTCACTTAATGCAGCCGCGATCACAACACAACTCACCATCGCGCCCTCTTTAGCCGTCTCTCATCCCTCCCTATGTTTGAA
>CAKALG010037149.1:0-13802 GCA_916700815.1 Helicolenus hilgendorfi | reverse complement strand
ACCGGCGACAGGGTCAGACCCGAGGCTCATTGATGCACAGGAGAGCGAAGGCTGGCCTGCGTTGTCCGATCCAACAGAAGAGCTACCGTAGCTCAAATTGCTGCAAAAGTTAATGCTGGTTCCGATAGAAAGGTGTCAGAACACACAGTGCATCGCAGTTTGTTGCGTACGGGATTGCGTAGCCGCAGACCGGTCAGGGTGATGAATCACGTTTTCTTTTACATCATGTGGATGGCAATGAGTTCAAGGTGTTGACTCGGCCTTCAAATTCTCCAGATCTCATCGAGCGTCTGTGGGATGTGCTGGACAAACAAGTCCGATCCACGGAGGCCCCACCTCGCAACATACAGGACTTAAAGGATCAGCTAATGACGGCTTGGTGCTAGATACCACAGCACACTTTCAGAGGTCCAGTGGAGTCCATGCCTCGACGGGTCAGGGCTGTTTTGACGGCAAAAGGGTGACCTACTCAATATTAGGCAGGTGGTCATAAGGTTATGGCGGATCGGTGTATCTGTCTGCTGTTTGGTGCTAAGTAGGTAGTGAACAGTTGGTTTTAAAAGAGCTTTTTCACTGAAAACAGCTGCCTGTTCAGGCTGAAAACGACGCAATGAAAGCTGTGAGAGTGAACCTGAACAGTTAGAGGCTGGACAGCTGAACAATGAGCGGAAACTCGCTGTAAAGCTCCTCTCATAAAGCTGAGAGGAGCTGCAGATTCAGGTGATAACTCTCTGTGGGTTCATCATTATGCGTGACTACTTTCACATCGTTATTCGATACAAGAAAAGCAGAAGAGTGTAATTTGGTACATTATTATACCCCTGGGATGTATTTCAGTTCTTTGTATTGCAAAATGTGCATAATAATTAATACATAAATTGATAGAACTGAAACTACGAGTGGGAATTCATCGGAGACACGGGTCCTCTCACTTCACACTTGCCCACGCATGTTTCTCTTCTCTTGGTTTAATGTCTGTCAACTAACCTCGTCATCCGCTCTCACACAGTCAAAACCACAGGAAGGAGGTACAATTGAGAGCTTATCAAGATGTTATTTCATTTGCACAAAGTTGTGCAGTGGAAGAGCATGACACAGCTTCTAACCACTGCTTAGGTTTTTAAATAGAGAGATTTTAAATCAATGTACAGAGCTTGGAGGGAATAATACCCAGAACAAGAAATAACTACAGAGAGAGCTGGCACGATAACAATCAGAATGAAGACCATTTCTTTCTTCTACTGTCTCCTATATGGTACGTATGTTAATTAAAACCATCCATATATCTATCTAAACAACTCAAAGATGCTTTAAACTCTTCGTAACTTAATTTTGGCAGCTGCTGGGATCGCGGGAGCAGACATCGACGTAGAGGGATTCGAGGGGGGAGAAGTCTCGTTCCAGTGTTCACACAAACTGGCGTGGAAAAACAATAAATACCTCTGCAAGGATCCATGTAAAGGCCCTGAGGATATACTGGTTACTGTGCACTCTGGTAGTAGAGCGGCGTCAGGGAGGATAACGCTGGTGGATTCGGGGGACGGAGTCTTCACTGTGACCTTCAGTCAACTCCAGCCGTCAGACTTTGGGAGATACTGGTGTGCAGTGGACAGGATTGGTTTTGACACATTCACTGCAGTACGTGTTACTGTCAAGGAAGGTAGGTGCATGATCGCACACTGATTACTTTTACTTTTGTGTCTGCATTCATGAATACACATTTCCCCATCACTGGTGGAATGTACATCTACTTAAGTGTTGTGCTTCAGTACAATTTTGAGGTTACTTTACATACATCTACTCCCCTACATGAGAGAGGGAAATATTATGCTTTTCAGCTGCTACTTAACATATTAGTATTTTGCATGCAAAATATTGTCCACAACTTTTAAATACAATATATATTTGTATGATAATTCAGTGGTTCGCCATCTTTTTGGCTTGTTGTGACACCCATTGGTTGGGGCCCTTTGTCACGTGTTTCACAACCCCATTAATCATCTCGTGAACCTCAGATTCATCTTGTGAGCCCTAGGTTGGATCCACAGGACTAAACTACCTCACTGTATATAACCTATCCTGTATATAGCCTCACTGGGGCTTAGCGAGGAAAAACTGGCATGGGTCCCTTGACCTCTGACCTCAAGATATGTGAATGTAAATGGATTCTATGGGTACACACGAGTCTCCCCTTTACAGACATGCCCACTTTATGATAATCACATGCAGTTTGGGGCAAGTCATAGTCAAGTCAGCACACTGACACACTGACAGCTGGTGTTGTCTGTTGGGCTGCAGTTTGCCATGTTATGATTTGACCATATTGTTTAATGCTAAATGCAGTACCTGTGAGGGTTTCTGGACAATATCTGTTATTGTTTTGTGTTGTTACTTGATTTCCAATAATAAATATATACATACATTTGCATAAAGCAGCATATTTGCCCACTCCCATGTTGATAAGAGGATTAAATACTTGACAAATCTCCCTTTAAGGTACATTTTGAACAGATAAAGAAATGTGTGATTAATTTTGTTTAATCGCGATTATTAGATATTTTAATCAATTGACAGCCCTAAACCTCACTGTACATAAAGTAACTGAAACTAGCTCCACATCAACCTGCTACAACAGTAAAATGCTGTTTACACACTGATGCATCAATATTAACAACCTAATATTGTCATATATAATATTATAGCACTCACAGGGGACATTTTTACTGCAGAACGAGTACTTTACTTTTGATACTTTAAGTACATTTAGCTGATAATACTTCTGTTGTTTTGCTTAAGTAGGAATTTGAATCAAGAAATTTGACTTGTAATGGAGTATTTCTACATTGTTGTAATGTCACTTTTACTGAAGTAAAGGATCTGAATACTTCTTCCACTACTGTTCCCCATACAGCTGTGTCAACTATCACGCCTGAACTTTCTCCCACATGGACGTATCACAATATTTCTACCTCAACACAACTGACATCTGGAATGGACACCAGTAGGCCTGCAAACCTTTCAACAGGTAGGAAGAAAATATCCTCAAATTTGAATCCTTACAAATATAAATCATAGATAGAAAAATGTACAGAAAGTAATATTCCTTCCAACCTTCCAGCCTCAAACAGCACTACAGGAGGAGAACCGAACAGCAGCACAGGTTTGTATTCGGTGTGTGAATATCAGCTGGCGACTGACGCTTGTGGATATATAAAACTGTTGAGCCATCTCTCTTGTTTTTGTTCAGGCACCGTGTTGTGCGCTACAGGCGGGGCTGTCGCCATGATGATCATTTTCTTGGTGCTGGCAATAATCTGCATGAAACGCCTAGCAATCTCAAAACCTCAACCACAAGTTTGCTTCAACAGCACAGACCTCGTCAGTGCAGATGAAAGAGAGGTACGAGACACAAACTGGAGCTCAACAAGTCAGGATGTCTCTTCACAACACTTCACAACTGTCTTCCCAGAGAAACATGACGATTGTCTTTAGAGAGAATTAAGTGAAGCAGACAACAATCAGGTTTCCTTTCCTGGTTTTAGAGGTCAATGTGTGAAGAGGGGTTTTCCAAAAGTCCCTCAGTCCACACTTCTCTTTATGAATCTGTGGAGTTTTTGCATGAGGATGCTTTAAAACCTTCAACTAATCAGTTCTGTCAGTGATACAGGAGTGTTGCATTGAAGGAATTTTAGGAAATACGCTTATTTGCATTCTTGCTGAGAGACGAGAAGATAGAGTCTCATGTCTTTCTGTAACATTTTGGTGAGCTTTAGTGTTGCTAGTGGGTGAATCCACATTTCCCCCTGCTCTCAGTCTTTGTGCTAAGCTATAAGCTACACGTCTCTTGGATGTAACTTCATATTTACTCTTCAGACATGAAAGCGGTATCTATCTTCTCCAATCATTAAGCTAAAAAACATATTTCACAAAACATCAAACTATTCCTTTCAGTGATGTAAAACGGCTTTTCATCATTATTGTCATAATGTTTTTTGATATTTCAGTCTATATCTATTTTTTATTGAGATGTAAAACATATTAGAACTGATATATGCTGACTGTTTTTCCTTTGCCACTTTCCAACAGGCTGTCTGTGAGTACGATGAGATTGGCGTGGAGGTGCGGCCGATAAAAACAATATCTGAGAGGTTCTCTCTTACCCGCCACCCAAAGCAGGATCCACCAACAGCTGCGTCCACAGCAGCCGAACGCAGCGAACACCTTCATATCTATGAAAACATCTGCTGCTCCAAGGGCAGTGCGCATTCAAGATGCCATGCTGCAAACGTCCAAGACGGGCATGACAACAGCTCTGGGATCTACATCAAACCTTTGCCATCTGTAAGCGCTGGCAAAAGCTGTCTTAGAAAACACACAAATAAACCTAGAGCAACAACAAGTGCGACGAGCAAACCTACAGAGAGCCGTGCATGCAATAATGCATCCGCCAGTCACCCCCGATCTTGCAGTGAACCCAAAGAAGTGAGGCCCAGATCACTTTGGTTTGGTTTGGATTTATCAGGGACGGTGTGAGTTAAACTCAAAAGTATGATTGGTAGGATTTTTATGAACATTGATGGACAACTGACCGGTACCTCCTACTCTGCTTCTGAATTTAAACAAAGTGTGTTATCCTTTACAAAGATATGCTGAGGGGTGTAGACGGGTCCTGTCTTTGCATTGATTTAGAGTCATTACGTATGTGTGCTACAGACTGGCAATATTACTTAAAACTGTGAAAAGGAAACAAAGAAACATGTTTTGAAAGCTTCACTGAGTTACTTTACGTACTTTTAAAAATGTCTTTTGCTTTACTTGATAGAGTAAAGTGAGAAAAAGAAGAATGGATGAAGGTGTTGACAGTCAATTCTCAGATAGATTAATGTAATGAAATCTGATACTACATGTATACAGTTTTTAAAATGTAAATTTTTGCTGAAACTGCTTTTTTGGAGAGAGTCTTTTCAGATTTTAACTGTTACATCAAAGTGTTTTTGCATGGCCTTTTGTCTACCTGTATGCACGACACAGTGTCAACTATAATGTATCATTACAAGCTTCAAATGAATGGTATTGTTGCACTGTTATTACACATTTCACTGCCTTACAGAGAGGAATAATTACAGACACTGTGATGTTGAGAAAAAAAGTGGTTTGAAGGCTCTTAGCCAAACTGTGTAGCATATATAAATTGTAAAACCTTAACTTTATGCCTTTTAATATAAGATAAAAAAGACATTCAGATACTGAACAATCTAAAGGGTGCAAGGAATTGTGGTATCTACAAACAAAATATCTCCTTGTTTCTTCAGCTTTCTCGTCCATTTGAGCTAACAAGCTACTATAATAATAATACATATACATAATAGAACTATATATATAATAAAGTACATAGATATGTGATTTTCAGGTTTATCATGTGAAGAGTCAGAGGCTTCAGACGAGGCGGTTACTCTGGTAAGCTACTAGAAACCTTTTAGCTGGACAAGTTTATCTTTTTCTTCCAATTAGATTTAACTATACTGCTTTATTTATGAAGTATCACAAACTCAATTACTAAGATGTTAGAGTATTGAAACGTTTTTCAATTAAAGGGAACTGGGTAAATTAGCTTTAGCTAAGGCTATCTCACCAGCTAGCCTTAAAGGTGCAGTGTGTAACATCTGGTGTGGGATTGCAGATTGCAACCAACTGAATCTCCTCCCATTTGCCAAACGTGTAGGAGAACTACAGTAGCTGACGCAAAAACGTGAACATGTTAATGGCCCTATCTAGAGCCAGTGGTTGGTTTATCCGTTCTGGGGTACGGTAGAAACATGGCGGCCAGCTTCGTGAAGAGGACCCGCTCCGTATGTAGAAATAAACAGCTCATTCTAAGGTAACAAAAACACAACGATTTGTATTTTCAACACTAAAGAAAACGTACTTACTATTATTATATTCCATTTCTGCCAATATATCCCCCTAAATGTACCCACTCTGTTTCTTTAATTAGAGTGTGGCCACTGCAGTTTGGTTTTTACCTCTGTTTTCTATTTCTTATAGGTATTAAAGAGTAATAAAGTGTATTTTTGATGGTGAAACAAATGTCAAGAATCTGATTCTGGTCTTTTTACACAATGCATATAGCATACATTTTGATTTTTTAGGGCAAAGGGATGCTGATTTAAAAACATTTTCTGACCGATAGCCAACCTTCATTGACCAATCATTAACCGATAAGATTAGTGCCTTGCATGCAAGGGGTTGAAGTGCCTAAAAGTCATCAAGTTGCAACAACAACCCGTTGCAAAAACAAATTCAATCCATCATTTACCGCCAGCTGCAGGGTATGTGCACTGTCATGGACATGCAGCCACTTTCCCAGTAAGTCTCCTAGTTTAGCTATGAGTTTGTCAGCTGTGTGTCTGCCTGGCAGTGTATTGCAAACCGCCGTTGCGTCGTGTGTAATGGTGAGAAGGGAGTTAGCGTTAACGTTCTCCTCACTGAGGACAAAAAGCTGGTCCCCACAATGTCAACCAAATGTGAACCACCATTTAGTAAAGGTTAGCTAAGCGATGAAGTAAGGTTACGTCTGTGGTTAGAGTACGTCTCCAGTGGATGTTAGTCAATGTAGTGTCCTCCAGTGACAAAAACATATGTGACTATTTGTGGCTGGTTATGTGAGAATGTAAATACATATTTAACTGCGTGTTTGCAGTAAGTGAGAACATGTGATGGAGAGGGAGCTTCAACCTTTAATAAGTCCGCAGCAGTATACATACAATACATATCTGCACTTCTGGGCTGATGCCTCCGTGTGTAGTATGTTAAAGGTTCTGACTTTGGCGACCCCTAGTGGTCATTTTAATAAAGACACTGTGACAGACCGGCACTGAGCATTGATACAACCCACCAAATTATAACTTCCAGCACATTACTGTAAACCTGTATAACAGATCATCTTGTGTTTACTATGGGGCAACATCAAGTGGATGAATAATTCAGAAGTGGAAAGAAAGGATGTTTCAGGCTTACTTGCTTGGATAATAACAGTAACAAAAGACAGACTTGCTTCTTGAATTTTCTGATAGAGAAGTAAGGAGAAAGTGGGACATTTGAGAATGGATTCATACATTATATGTTTTCAGCCTTTAACATACTTTGACGTTTCATTCTTAGACGTGTTCTAATTAAAGCTAGGGTTGGTAATCTTGAGAAACTAGCAAGCAGGGGTGTCGCAATATACCGGTATTGATGAAAACAATGATATTAATAAAATTAAATATTGATATTATGATAAAAACACACATACGATAATACCATGCCCAGCGCTGCTTAGATAGAACATAAAAACAGCAAACCTAACAAACTACTCAGACCAGCACTAGGCAGGCATGATGGGAAATGTGGGCTATCCTTCTTAGGAAAAACTGTGAAGCGACATAAAGGTCACTTTCTGAGTCCCTCCAGCAGCCATCATTTCACTTTCATAGGTTGAAGGTTATGTGTGGACTGGTTTGTTCATGAAAGAGGAAGAGGTGTAATCACAAGGACATGAAAGCACCACAATGAGTACACGGACAACACCTTTAGTCCAGGTTGCTGCCTCATTGTGCAACTGGCGAAGAATCTGAGTGTGTGGAGTGAAGTGAAGGTAAACTGGGAGTGATGGGAGCGTCCTGGATCTCATGGAGAGCAACTACTACTGCCATCATTACCGTACTACAAATCCAAGGTGGGCTGCAAAGCTATGCATTAAAGCTGATGTTATAGACTTCACTTGAGTTAAACTGTTAAAACAGATGATTACATGATCACGCAAGTAACGCACGTTTGTTTCTGACTGACAGCTCTGATCGGTGTCAAAAGCCCAGCTGTTACCGGTGTGGAAGGCCAGACATTTGAGTTCAGATGTAAATATGAAAATGGCCAGCAGAGTAATGCTAAGTACTTCTGCTACGACAAAGATGACAATATGTCCTTCAACCCGCTGATACGGACAGAAAAACACGACGAGTGGGAGAAAAATGGACGTTTCTCTCTGTACGACAACACCACCTGGGCCTTCTTCATCGTCAGCGTGGACAAACTCACCTACGAGGACAGCGGGACGTACCGGTGTGGGGTGGACATTACCTTTTTCCCTGATCATAACAGTTTCATACGACTGAATGTTTCCCGAGGTACAGTAGCACAGGATCACTATGTTAACTGGGCTTATACTTGGTCTTCAGTTATGCACATTTCATCCATGCATATAATAACATCTGGTTTCTGGTGGGCGAATGAGGTGAATGAGGAAAAAGTACCAAGCAATAATAGATTTTAACAGGTCAAAGATAAGCACAGTTCATAGTATATTTGTGTGGGTACATAGAGCCTATATTGGATACCCTTTTCCTGCCTTTTAGTAAGAGATGTTGTGAATGAGGAAATAGAGTGATTTAATATGACATTTGATTCTAAAGCTAGTACAAGACAAACGTGCTATAGTTTTTTTTTTTATAGTTTTTTTATAGTTTTTTTTTTATAGTTTTTTTTCACTTGGAGTTTTCAATCTAAAAATATCAGGTTGCTCTTACTATAAAAGAGAACTAAGTAATGTTACTTTTCCCATACATGTTCCTCTTTTCTGAACTTTCTTTTTGTATGAAAATACTAGTTATTAGGGCTGTCAATCGATTAAAATATCTAATAATCGCGATTAAACAAAAATAATCACTGTTTTTTTTATCTGTTTAAAATGTACCTTAAAGGGAGATTTGTCAAGTATTTAATATTCTTATCAACATGGGAGTGGGCAAATGTGCTGCTTTATGCAAATGTATGTATATATTTATTATTGGAAATCAATTAACAACACAAAACAATGACAAATATTGATCCAGAAACCCTCACAGGTACTGCATTTAGCATAAAACAATATGCTCAAATCATAACATGGCAAACTCAAACTTGACTATGACTTGCCCCAAACTGCATGTGATTATCATAAAGTGGGCATGTCTGTAAAGGGGAGACTCGTGGGTACTCATAGAACCATTTTCATTCACATATCTTGAGGTCAGAGGTCAAGGGACCCCTTTGAAAAAGACAATTTTTCCTCTGCAAAATTTAGCGTAAGTTTGGAGCGTTATTTAACCTCAAACTAGTACGACATGGTCGGTACTATTGGATTCCTTAGGTTTTTCTAGTTTCATATGGTGCCAGTATCTTCGCAAAATTCGCTGAAATTGCAAGTTGCATTAATGTGTTAAAGAAATTAGTGGCGTTAAAACGTAATGTTAACTTTGACAGCCCTAATATACAGTATATGTATTTGTAAACTAATTATTTGCTTTTCTGCCCTTCAACAAAAGCAAGCCCGTCAGAAAATCTCGTACATCACAGTAAGTAAGATCTGTGTAGCTACACCATACATCAGGCAGCTCTGTGTATTATTGTATATAAATACTTTGTGCTTTTATGTATTTGTGCTTTCCAGTAACTGAATCACCCAACGTTACGAAGGACCCCTCAATGGACAGTAAGTGTGTGTGTGTGTCCGTCTGTCTTCATAGTATTCATGACTATATGTATGTGTGTGTGTGTGTGTGTGTGTGTGTGTGTGTGTGTGTGTGTGAATCCTCTGCCAGGTAACCTCAGTTGTTGTTTTCTCTCCTGCAGAGATCCACCTGTCGCTGTTCGTGACTGCAGTGATGTGCATGGCAGCAATGCTCTTTATATGTCTATTTACACTTTGTCTTCTGCTGGTTGTTAAACGCCGAAGACCGCGCCCACGCCAGAATAGAGAGGTTTGTACAAACTTGTAGTCACACTAGCAGCAGCATGGCTATTAGGGATGGTAATGTTGGTCGGTCCACCACTGTAGGACTGAAATATCTCAGCAACCAGTGGATGGATTGGCTTGCATTTTGGTACAGACGTTCATGTTCCCATCAGGATGAAATGTAATAAGTGTGGTGATCCTCTGACTTTTCATCTAGCGCCATCATCAGGTCAAAATGTCAATTTGTCCTGGTTTGGTTAATGACTAAATACCTGCAACACTAAAGACATTCCCATCAGACTCAGCTGTACATTATACTTGCTGAACATCAGCATATTGTCATTATTATGGGCATGTTAGCGTGTCAATATTAGCATTTAGCTCAAAGCAACAATGTGCCCAAGTACAGCCTCACAGGGTTGCCAGCATGGCTGTAGACTCGTCTTGTTTCCTGCCGCATTGTCCAGTAAATACTAACAAATTAGCATTTAGAGAATAATGTGATGTCTCTCTGCATGAAACAGTTCACTGTCAGCAGGTTTCCGTTCATCCCACAGGCATCGTCTGACTACGAGACAATGATGCCGGGTGTAAGAACTGAACCTGAACTCCGCTGCAGCTGTTCGGCTCCAGACTGCGCTGATCTGTCAGCTTTACCATCGCCCCAACCTGACCTCTACTTCCACTACACATCAAAGCACCGGGAGTCCACTGTGACTCTCGACCTCAATGACTATGTTGATGTGGATGTACCCAAGCACAGCGGCCAGTACCAACATCTGGATCTCAGTTGCTTAGAGGAGCACGTCTATCACAGCCTGCATGGAAACAGCGATCCCAAAGATGGACATCTGGCAGTCAAAGAGCAGATTAACTGTTGATAGTATTGAAGGATAATTCCAGGTTAATTAACAACCGATGGGAAGTCCTTAACTTCATTGTTAACCTTTGTTTTCTTGCCATGTTCGCTGATCTCACCAACTATCCTAATAATAAACGAAAATGATTCTTTAATGTGTACGGATGAAAGGAAGAGTTGAAGGGATGTTGGCGAATTCAACAGCGATGATCTTTAGTAAGTCAAGTAGTTGTAGTGTTAATTATTGCTATGTTTTGTTATTTCTAGAGGAAATTGTTTTGGACGGTACAAACAAAAGAAAAGACTGAAAAGAGATACCACAATCCACAAAGAAAACCGCGCTGAATGCTTCACTCTGTTATATTTCACCAAAATAAACCAAGTGGTAATATCTGAAGGTGTCTTTGTGTTAATTACGTACTGGCCTAATTGACCTTAAACATTCACTATGAGACAAGCAAGGAATGGGAGGGATGTTTTGGTGCTTCTCACATGGTTTAAGAGGTTTGGTAGGGAGATTCAGACAGAGGAAGCTGGCTAAACATAGGAAGTGCAACAACAAAGAGGAACCTACGTCAAATGCACAGTTGTCATTCACTTGGAGAAAATGACGAGGGCGTGAAATCTGGGTGAGATAAGAGAAGGCAACGCAAAGGGACAAAGACGTACGAATCGTATGAGCAGCGTAAAGATGATTTTCTTCATGTTGGTGTTTCTTCTGGGAGGCAAGTTTACAGAGGTTAAATGTTTTGTCTCTCTTCCTCTTCCTCTATCTGAATGTTTAGTGTCTTTGTGGTTATGAGCTTTCTCAGGTGGATATTTTTGTTTTGTTTTTAATTCGACTTCCTGATTTTGTTGGAGGCTATACCAGCGTAAACTTTGTTGAAACACTTTCAGTGAGTTGGGAGGACGTTTTTGAGATTTGTCGGTTTTGTTGAGAGCTGTAGCAAAATTTTTAAGGTGCACATTTTGAGCCTTTTCTTTGGTTGTGAAATTAAAAGGGTTAAAAAAATATGTAAACTGTACTACACAAAATTAAGACTACTCCTTTTTCCTTGTGAAATACTGCATAGGTTTACCTCTTCATGCCCCTAAAAAATATTCAAATGAAACAATGGAAACAGAATAAACTGCCTGCAACTCATTGACCAACCAGGTCACACATCAGTTCGTGAAATAGTCACACAATTTAATGTATTAATATGTGTGCATAGACACAAAATTAAAAAAAAAATGTCGTGATGGTCAGCACAAAATCAATATGTATGTAAACCGTGTAATTGTGAACAAGGAAGTATGAAGAGCGGCGAATGCTGTGGGGGAAGTTTAGGTGGATGGATGGGTCACAAAACACCAGACTTTCGCCCAGGAGACTGGTGTTCACATCCCGTGTGAAACCAGAAGTCAAAATTGATTTGTATGTCACATCACTTCTGGAGTTATTTAATTTTTTTCCTAAACCTAATTAATCCGTTTTTGTCACGTAACTTCCGTACTTAAGTTACGGCAAAGTTACGGCACTTCCGGAGTTATTTTAACACAAACCGTGATCCTATCCTAAAGCTTTGTAGTAGTTTTTGTCACGTAACTTCCATATTAAGTTATGGCACTTACGGTGTTATTTAAACCCAAAACGTAATCTTTTACGAAACCTAACTCAGTACTTTTGTTGTCTAAGCCTAACCAAGTCAATCTATTCTTAAACCTAACTAAGTAGTTTTATTTTGAAAAGACTGGAGCTGAAATTGACAGGTGCGTCGGGTGTTGCTGGATATTCGTATGAAAAAGCACGAAAGATACGTTGTGTAAAGTCGTGCTGAGTCTATGTACATGAATCTAATAGATTAAATTTTGTGACTATTTCACAAACTGCCGTGAGACTGTGTCGTTTTGACATAAGCAACCTGTGTCAGAGGCAAGAAAGCAAAAGGGTCAGAAGCCGTAAAAGTTTGGGAACCACTGCTTTGAATAACAGTCTATCTAGTTGGTAATATACAGTATAACTAGTGAGGTCAACAGCCAGTTGCAAACCAAATGAAGATCTGACCTGTGTTGCTGTCTGTGTGTGTTTTCTGCAGGTTTATGGGAGACTGAAGCTCTGTCAGTAACAGGAGTGATGGAAAAGGAGGTCGAAATAACATGCTCTCACGCCAACGCATTTTCCAACGTCAAATATTTTTGCAAGGGAGCGTGTGCAAATGAAGACATCCTAATAACCAGCAGAACAAAAGATTCAAATAAGAAGTACAGTATTAAAGATGAAGGAAACACATTCAGAGTGACCATCTCTCGTCTGACACAGGGTGACTCAGGAACTTACTGGTGTGGAATAGAGAGAATTGGTTACGACACGTACATTGAAGTAGTCCTCACCGTCATACAGGGTGAGTTGATTCAGCATTGTATATGAATAGCATTTATTGCATTGTTATTCATCACTTACTCCTTTTCACTAGAATATTTCCAATATTTCGCAACAGTCTGTCTCAAACTGATCTTCTCTTTTTTTCACCACAGACAGACAGAAATGAGACACTAGATAAAATGTGACTGAGAGACAAGGAACTAAATTAACATAGTTCTTTCTCATGTATTACAGGAAACACAAAGGACTCCCTACAATCAAATTCAAAGACTTCAACCTCCAGTAAGCAACCGTCTGGTTGGGCGTATAAGTATGTGTGTGAGCGGATACATCATCACTGAGACGTGATATTGTGTCTTTTTCAGAGACGCTGGTGTACATCGGAGCAGGTCTTGGGGTGGTTCTGCTGGCTCTGGCGATTGTCCTTCTAATATTCTTCAGACATCGAAACAGAGACATCCACGCATCCTCTGGTAAAAAACTAACAGACTCATATTATAATATTTTCAGAATATGACGGCAATGTGAAACACCCATGGTGGAAAATAGATTCACCCGAACAACCATCTCAAACAACAATGAGCAATACCCAGTCTGAGCACTATAATGTGCACTTAGCAACAGAGGAAAACAGAGAAGAAGAAATATTATGGACTGTTTTCTTTTCTTCAGTGCAGCAGTTCTGTTTCCTATGATGCACACGCCATGCCACGACTACACAATGAGCACAGTCAGGAGGACTTGGAGGAACTTACTTACTTAAAGGGACTATTTGTAACTTTCTAAGCGTATAAGTGTAGCGGGTCGGCACACATGCGCGTTCGCAT
>CAKALG010037145.1:0-18448 GCA_916700815.1 Helicolenus hilgendorfi | reverse complement strand
GAGCCTGGAGCCTGGAGCCGGGCACTAAGAGCTGTCCATGGTGCTGAAAAGCCCACATGCAGCCTCATCTCTTGCGCACACACACACACACACACACCACCTCTGCTTTTTTAACCATGCGCTAAACACCAGATCTCAGTCAGATGGCTGCTTTCTAGCTGTTGTTTTTGTGTTGTACAGGAGCTTTTTTACTTGGCCTTAAGCAGAGGAGCTTAAACGGTCAATAAAAAAGAGATTCACCACAGCTCGCCGTGGGTTGTTAAATACGCGCGGGCCAAAGATGCAATTGCATCGGCCTTTGGAGTACTTAGCAGTGCAAATGACACATGTGAACCCGACGCTATATCAAACCTACCGGCGGGCTTAATAAAAGAGCAGTCAGAGACTGAACTTCATGATGCTGTGAAAGCCGCATTTGTCAAAAAAACAGAAGTCTTATATCTTTTTAATGTCTCTGCCAGACAGGGATCAATATCTTCTTCTATCTGCATTTGACTTTTGACTCTGAATCACGAAGCTTATTAGGGGATTGTGAGGTGAAATAACTGCTCACGCGCTCTCACTGTTGCCATACACGACGACGCACCAGTGGTGGAAAGATTATAAGTAGCTACGTTTGCTCATGTACTGTACTTAAAGAGGACATACCATGAAAAACTCACTTTTTAGTGTGCACATCAACAAACAGATGTTGCTCCCCTTCCTATGTCACATGCAGGCTCATTAGAATATACCACCCACAGCTTGATAAACTACCTTTGCAAAGGTGTTCCATATTTTTCTCTCAAGCCAATCAGACCAGACTTGGCTTTTTCTTAAAGACACAGGCGCTAAAACAGAGCGTCTCAGACAGAGGGTGAGCACAGGTATATTCAGAAGAGACATGATGAGAAAAATATTGTGTTTTTTACCATTAAAGCATGTAAACATGTTCTAGTAGAAACACAAAATGCAAGTATGAACCTGGAAATGAGCAGTGAAGTAGGCAAGATTGGAGGAAATATGATTAAAAAAATATTTTTTATAAAAAAATAAATAAATGATGCAAAAATCATTCCTCCTACTGCCACTTTAAGTGTCAATTTTGAGGTATTTGTAATTGACTGGAGTATTCCAGTATTTTTATGCTACTTCATACTTCCAATTAATCAAATACTGGACTTCCATTCATCAGGTGGCCAAAGACAAGACTCCAAATGAATGATAATGTTGCTCCATCACTGCTGGATGTCTTATATATTATTCACCATATCAATTTAATGTTGTTTTCACAACTTGTTTCCGCTGCCCCCACTGAGACACACTACCATCACAGTACCATGTGGCCTATCATACTACATACATACAATACACATTGAATTGCATAATGCATCAAACTTAGTGTTGTTATACCAACAGCAAATTATGCAATATGTGCACTGTGCAAAGGCAATCAAAGCGCCACTCAATGACAGTTATCCCCCCCCCCCCCCCGAAATACTGATTAGTTGTTTATTATTTATTTTTTGTTTTCTAAAGGTGTTCTAGGAGCTATTACACCGCCATCCACAATTTCCCTTTGTGTGTTGGATTGTGAGAAAATCAACAGCACACTCAAAAATCAGGGCTGTTTTAGCCTGCATACAAATTGTTTTGAGTGTCTTTATTTTGGCACTTTTCCAGTATGAGCACAACGCAAAACCGGCTTGGAATTATTATGTTGCATGGGTTTGGGACACAGTTTTGTACAATTACACTGACTCAAAACTCTGCTTAAACAATGATGAAGAAAACAGTGCATCACATTCCACTCACACTAACTACTGCTCTCAGTGGAAGCTCCCATTCCTCCAGGGACACTCCTCCTGATCCTCTTTAAGCTTTCTTCTCAGACCTGAAGCAAATTGCTGTTTGAAATCAGCTCCATGTTACTGATTACACTTCAGCCTATATAACAAATTCCAAAAACTCATAACTGATAAACAAACCAAATGAAATAAAACTGCTAATCTTTCTCAGTTGTGGTGGTCTATCTAATCCTTAATTCCTGGAAATGTGGTCGGGGTAAATATATAACACTGTATATATCAACATAAAGCCTCTGAAACTCTACCGGAGAGATTAACACCATTCATCCAATATCACTCAGTGCCCCGCATTCCTTTCATCTGTACAGTTGTAGAGATGAGATCACAGTAAACAGCAGTGGAGTAGAATACAGCAGTGTTGAAAAACTTGCCCACTTGTATTATAATAAAGGCACAAATCGATCTGTGTGCTCCATTTTGTAGACAAGGGTGATCAATCCCACTTTGAGAAGTAAGTCGGTCCAAGTCGGCCTACGGGCACTGCTCAGCACTGCTATTGCAGCTGTATTGTTATGAGAAGCAGGCCCCATCATTAAGTTAGCACAGCTACACTTCTCAAACAGAAATACATGTTCTCAGAGGATTTTGTTCTCGCTGTGTTCCGACATAAATATCTTGTACTGTTTAACCCTCTGACACCCACAGGACCGCAGGCGACCCCGACGACTTTACTGTATTTCAAAGGTCATAGTAGTTTCAGCTTTAGAGCTAGAGTGAAGATACAAATATCATATGAAACTAGAAAACATAAGGAATCAGTACCAACCATGTCATACTAGCGTGTTTATTTTGGATTTATGACAAGACCAACTTGACACACAGTGCTGAGCTGCATTTGAAATTGATCTTCAGGTTCCCAGCTTTCAGATGATATACACCACGTCTATGTGACATCTACTGTTGACCTGCTACCTCCCCCTAATGGGTTTACATTGGAGTTAGTTGAAAGCCTGGTGCATCTCATACAGACACTGAAGGGTGCCTTATATATCGGTATCAGACGCTGAGGAGTGAGACAAAGCATCAGTGTTTGACGCCCTGGGAATGAGAACAAGCTGGTCATCTAGATTCACCATAACTTCAATCTAATTCTGTTGATTCTGAAAATTCTGCACTTTTTAATCGCTGATATTTATTAGTAATCTCTTATCTCACTTCTACCTTATTTATTCCTTGTTAGCATGTGTGAAGTCTTTTATGCACCATTTGAGGTTGACGAAACTGCAATTTTGCTATGCTTGCATAATGATAATAAAGGTCTTCTTCATCTTGATCTAATGCAGTAGTAGTAGATATCGTGCTTTAGTGGTGCAGATCCCCTACCAATTTTGCAATCGATCATTGATCACCAAAAGCCAACTGGCATGAACCGAACCTTGGACTTTTTAACCCAGCCTTGATGTCGATAACCATTTCAGAACATTAAAGAGGACATTTGCTTTTCAGAAAGCAGAACTTAGATCCACTCCACTACTTTCCACAACACAGTGACAATGCAGAGTAAATCCCCTGTCAAATATTTCAAGGAAATGGGAGAAATGTAGCAAAAGACCTTCATATTGGCACTGAGGGCAGACGAAACATCTCTCTTGCCCCAAAACACTGACGCTCAAATATTGACATCTTGTGTTTGACCTGCTGTACCTTCAGAATGTCAAAGACGTGAAATTATTATAAAGCAAACATACGGTGTTACAAATGTGCAAGCAGCATGCAGTGGTCGTTCTTGAAGGTCAAAAAAGTGTTGAATTTTAGGTGAAAAGAAGAAAAAAATCAGTTTCATTCTTTGTGGGTGTGTTGAGTGCATTAGCAGAGCTCACATTAGCATAAATTCCTCTTAACCTTTGCTTGTGTGCACCACTTTCTGAGAGAGACTAATGGTGTTTGCCTATTAGGAAGAAGGAGTGTTACACACATTGGATCTGCTCGGATGATGAATACATCTGATAACCTTTCGTGGATTATTTCATCGAGAGGTAAAGGTTGTATCTACACTGGTCAGCCTACACAAGCACCTTCAAATTGTGGGTCTATCTGCCTATGCATACTGATATGACTGTTATAAGTTTCAGTGTTTATAAGGTCACACAAAACACAGCCTGTTTCCACTCATCATGACACTACAGTATGTCAGTGTGCATCATGTTGCTAGTTGTGGCTGCTACCCTTTCACATATCTATCTGATATTGCTCTAAGCTAATTGATTTCTGACATGTCATCATTAGGTAGTTAATATGACTGTAGTGAGTACTATGAATCAAAAGCCGCTAGAGGCTAAGTCTTAACTGTGACTCGTTCAAAGAAATCCATACGTCCAGATGTGTTTATGCTGTTTATTAAATGAAAAGAATTACAAGCAATAACTGAAATAACTAAAGTAGGTGACGGCCAACAGAAAAAAATCAGAGCCTAGTCCTCTTTGTCCAAAACCAGCCGTCCAACTGAGCAGATGAATAAAGTGAAAACCACAGACACGTGCCAATTACTGGAAATGACAGTAACCAAAAAGAATGTGTGCAGCCTAGACAAATAATAATAAACAACACAGGCTAAATACACATTTTGGCTCCTACAATGACATAGATTGAATGCTGCATTTTCACCCCTTTTAACCCCCTCACATCTATCTCTACTCTTATTGATAGAAGACTTATACTAATTAGATGGAAAGATATAAATCCTCCGATATTTCGTACGTGGAATAAATTATTACTGAACTTATTCTTGTGGCAAATATGCCGTAGGGGGCGATGCGGCTCTGTTTCACGCAATTTCTCAACGAGTTATAATGTCTAAACATCCTTAGATAGACAATCTAAATAAAAGGGACTGATATCTCCCCTATTGTTTTCAGTTTATTTGTTTTTATATAATTATAAACTATGTCATTATGTTAGTTATAGCTATAAAACCACACCATTCCTCCCAGGATAAGCCTAATCGTTTCTTCCCCAGCAACAACAATCATTTAAAAATGTACATTAAAAACACTGAAACTTCACTAATGAATACTTACACTTACGTAAATATAGCATACATTTGAAATAAATTATAATGAAAATTATTTCACTTAGAATCTACATATATTTATTATTGGAAATCAATTAACAACACAAAACAATGACAAATATTGTCCAGAAACCCTCACAGGTACTGCATTTAGCATACAAAATATGCTCATATCATAACATGGCAAACTCAAGCCCAAAAGGCAACAACAGCTGTCAGTGTGTCAGTGTGCTGACTTGACTATGACTTGCCCCAAACTGCATGTGATTATCATAAAGTGGGCGTGTCTGTAAAGGGGAGACTCGTGGGTATCCATAGAACCCATTTTCATTCACATATCTTGAGGTCAGAGGTCAACGGACCCCTTTGAAAATGGCCATGCCAGTTTTTCCTCGCCAAAAATTAGCGCAAGTTTGGAGTGTTATTTAGCCTCCTTTGCGACGAGCTATAGTATGACATGGTTGGTACCAATGAATTCCTTAGGTTTTTTAGTTTCAGATGATACCAGTATCTTCACTCTAGTTCTAAAACCCGCTAAAAATGACAAGTTGTGTTAATGTGTTAAGGAAATTAGTGGCATTAAAACAAATTTGTGTTAACACGTTATTATCGCGTTAACTTTGACAGTCCTGATACTACCCAGTAAGTATTTTACTGATACCCTATCTACACTAAGTAATCCTTCACAGCCTTCACAATGTTCACAAGAATACAAAACGGCAGAAAAAAAGACAAACTTAGGCGAAAAAATACCTGTTTTCTATTCATAGCATACGACATGAAAGTGAGTTGGGACAATCTGTAGTTCAGGTGATTTCCCGATTGATGACTCACTGCATATTCACAGCTGGATCCATGTCTACTCACACTGCAGAGTTACAGCCACAGTGATTGCAGTAGGATTGCTGCAGGATCTGTTATTCCTCTCCGCTTCCCATCAAGCCCTCACTCTTTTCGAGACGTGCTCGTTCTGCAGCTTGTTTAAGGTCTGCTGAGGATCTTTGAGTGAATAGCGCTCTTGGTGTCCTGCTTCAAACACAACCCATGCATGGCGCTGGGCGAATAAAGGCGGTGGCATTAAATTTAAGCAGGCTGGGTTGAATTGCTGCCTCTAGATCAAAGACAGTGCTTTAAAAGATACAGGTTTGCAGCTTTGCTTTGGTGCATTTGATGTTTTCTTTTTCAATAAATTGTCAAGAAAGAATCTCCATCGGTTTTTGTTAATAGGTGAACATGCTATACACCTCTGCCTGCGCAGTAACTCTATATGAGAGCACAGTATTATATAATTGCTAAGGTGAGCTGTGAATTATAAGGTAGAGAGAATGTGTAGTTGCAAGGGTGAAATACTTCACTTTAAACACAGTAGTGGAGTGCCAAAGAAGGAGTGCGTGGGGGTGGAGAGACGGAGAGCAGGAGAGAGGGATGGTGGGAGAGAGGTAGGGAGACAGAGAGTGAGAGTGAGAGAGCCCTAGAGAGGTGTTTTGCTGAGGTGTCTGCTGTTGATAAAGTATTTATGACCCTGGGGCAATTTAGTGCAGACATTCAGGAGCTCCACACCACCGGGCCGCCCATGAAAGTTTCATGACCGAACTTCATGTGGCTTAGCCGGAGCAACTCCACATTCAGCACATCACATTATTACAGCAACTGCTCGCACTTCTGGCTGGGAGCCATATTATCACCCTGGACTCCTAATAAATAGCAAAGTCAAACTCCTCCTTGGTTGGCAGTCTGATTCTTCTTTCCAGCTCTGTCTCCTTAAAATTACGTTCCCATTCAAAGGAAACTGCATTGTGAATTATGTTTTGAGGTAAATGTTATTTTGTCGTGGATTATGTTTGTTTTTGACGTATCACAAATACGTTTCTAATGACAGATGGATGGGTTAAAGCTTCAGTAGGCAAAACGTTTTTGGCATCATTGGGCAAAAATTCCATAATAACATTTCAGCATATTGAAATTCAAGTGTTCTGAGAGATAACTGGACTTCTTCACCTCCTCATGGCTCTGTTTTCAGGCTTTAAAAAATCTACGGAAGAAATTGACCAATCACAGGTAATTTCAGAGAAAGAGCGTTCCTATTGGCTGATCTCAACATGGCTGCCGGGTCACAAACTTTCTAATTTTACAGCTAAACAGTACACTAAAAGAAGTTTTCTGAAAACATCGGAGGAGAGAAATAAGCATAATAGTAACAGAATATTGATTCATATTTAATCAGCGCTGCCTAGTTTGACCTTTTTTCGGAGTTCGGACTGATTTACAGCCGGCTTTCATAGACGGCAGCTGGACGGCAGACTCCAGATTAGCTCTGATTGGTTGTTTTCCTCTGGTCTGTGAAATCTTGCAGATGCCATTAGGAGCACCGGAGGACACAGAGGCACATGATTTTTTTCATGATGTAGTATAATAATAGTAATGTGCTATTTTGGAGGGATTATTGATCATTTTTATCGATTCTCAAGTGGTAAAAAAAATGGTTAAATTTAGCACCAGTGGAAAAAATGCTATCAACCCAAAACTTGTTTCAACAATTTATGAGACATAATAAATCATGGGAATGTAAATCATAAACTTATACCATAATGGTCTGCGCTCTTATACATTTACACAATTTATTTTCTTGATTAATTGAATATATTAATTATTTTTTATTTCTTGTTAATGACTATAACATCTTGACACAAAGTGCTGACCTGCATCTCAAATTCATCTACTATTGACTATTTATCTACCCCTCAACATCCCCTGTCCTCCAACCCTACCCCTCTAAAAAAGAGGGTGAAATGGCAAACCCTGATTTTTCCACTAACCCTAACCAAATAGTTTGGTTGCATTTTTTGTTTTGTTTCAGTTTACAAAGTTAACCACATTTAAAACTGCGACCTTATTCCGACAGAAAATCTGTTTCCCTTGAAACATAATTGAGAATGCAGTTTAGTTGGATGGGAACATCATTTTGTAGGAGACAGGGTTTGTTCTTTCAGTCATTTCTCTTGATGCAAAGCAAAATCACAAACACTAAAGTCATTCAAAAATCTCATTACGTGTGATTTTCTCTTATCTCTTGAGAGCTTTAATGCTGATCGAAGGGTTTGAGTTCTGACTTCCAACGCAGAGTGAAGCCATATTTGCTGATAAATCTGGACGATGTTTATAGAGAGGAATGGGTTTTTGCTCTCTCTCTGTGAGCCAAACTGCACACACTTTCTGATTTATTTCTTTGATCGCTCTCCTCTTTCATTAAAGGCCAAATGATTGCAGGGATTTGAAAGCTCCCTTACACTGACAATTATTTCCAAAAGTAAATCAGGCTATTTCAGATAGAAACTAAGATTTTGCAGCTGTTTCAAGCAACATATTGATTTATCTATTACTTGGTCTGTTTGGCACAACCAGACAGAGACCGAGCCCTGTTTTGAAGTCTATCCGTAGAGCAGCAATTCTTTTTTACAGTTAGTATTTGCATATCAGCACCAATTTGAGGATCCCAGTGCCATGAATACTGACATGAAAATGGTCGATTTGCAGCACAATTTAAGTTTTTCAAACGATCTGCCTGGGGTGCGTAAACATCAGACACGCCACATGACCAGAAGCCCCTTTCATCATGATAGAGAGCGAGCTAAGTGAGATAATTCTGCACAATATTTCACAATCACAATCACTTCAAGTAAAATGCTGCTCAATGGGGGAAACAGCACATTTAAAGTCCGGGTAAAACAAAATTAAATATGTATTCTGAGTAAGTAAATCCACAGACAAATGTGTTATTAAACACCCAGCCAAATTTGAATGATTAAATCCCCAAGTATATAAAACTAGGTTTCAAAATTGTGAAAAATAAGCTGTATTCTCTGCTCTGAAATGCTAAGAGCCTGTCTGCTGAAGGCTCTGAAACTAAAACCATACCCAATCATGATACAGTAACAGTGTTTACAACACATCTTATTGGCCATCTCACTGCTGCACGCTACTTTTGCAGAATGTTAATGCACATGGTCTATGGGTAGAGAATGCTCACCAGAGACTTCTGCTGGCTAACTTCCAGTTAGCCCTATGCTAAATTGAATGGGGATAAAATAATTCAATCGTTTGGCTCTTCTAGACTTTCCAGATGTTATCAGCCTGAATTGATCAAATGCTGATGATGTTATAATAATATAATATAATGTGTGTTGACACGTGACACGTGACGCACGTGTCAATTTCCACTGCAGTCTTTTCAAAATAAAACTACTTAATAAGATTTAGGGAAACATCGATTTGGTTAGGCTTAGGCAACAAAACTATTTAGTTTTTATTTGGGTTTAAATAACACTGGAAGTGTCATGACTTACTTATAAAGTACGGAAGTTATGTGACAAATAAATCAACATTGACTTCTGGTTTCACACCGGGACACTAACACCGGTCTCCTTGGCCAAAATCTTGTGTTTTTGGAACCACCCATCCACCCCGACCTCCTCCTTACACGGCCTTTGCTGCTCTTTATACTTCCCAGTTCACATGTGGATAAAACACAAATTGATTTTGTGATGACCATCACGAAAAAACAGGGAATTTTGTGTCTATGTACACAAATCAATCAGATTCAATTTGTGACTATTTCACAAACTGCCATGAGACTTTGTTACAGCAACAGGCACACAGAGAGGGCTGGTGGGAGACAGACAGAGCTGGATGGCCAGTAAAAACATGGATTTTTTGATGGCCCACTGGGAGAGCACACCCCTGCTCGAAAACTATAAGTGTTCTAACTGGCAATTGAGTGGGAGAGCCACTGATGCTAGGTGCTCTAGTTTTTATATAGTTGGGGAGGGGTTATGCTATGGATGGCTCCAGTGTGTCATTGAGCCATGAGTTCAGGCCCGCCCAAAAAATCCTAACGAAGAAAAACAACTCCACATTCAGTACTACATGGTTCACAGCCTTTTGACATGTTTTCAGCAATTGTTTTCTAACATGCATTATGTGTTTAGAACCAGATCTCCGATTTGATTTTACCCAGACTTTAACCTTTACAATCTCAAAAGAAAATGCAATTCAGGCTTATTTAGAGCAAAATGAAATGGAGAAATGGCATGAGCTAAAAATAACAAGTAATAACTTTGATTGTCTAATATGTGTTCCTATCTTTGACTGCGCATTAAAGTAATAAGTGTAATTGTATCATTAGACAGGATAAATGTGTGTTGGAGTGATCGGGGGCCAAATGCCACTATAATGAGCTGCACCAAGCTTAAAAGCTTTACAAGGAAACGTGACGTGCTCCATCCAGCAAACAATAATTCATTAATTCAATTTTATGCAGCAGTGTTTGGATTACAGAGCAGCAAGGCACCCTGCTGTTGACATTGCAACGTCATTCATTTTGCAGTCAATGTAATTCATTTATTACTGTTGTGTTATCCCGCCGTGCTTGTTGATATCATCGAGGAGTGTGTCAGACGAGCTGAATGAAATCCTAATGAGGGCGCCGCCCAGAGTGAGAGGAAGGCGACGCCAGCTCAGACTGTCAGATGCAGTTCCAGCAGACGCCTGTACACATACAGGTTTTCTACAGGTGACAAAAGTTTCACTACTGAATCTTGACAAGTTAGAATACTGTTTGTGTAGAGAAATCTGTGGGTAACGTACAGCAGCATTCTTCCCAATTTATATTGTAATTTTTTTGTACGGATGGTGTATCATTACAATACACACAGCTGATTAGACTGTTGTCAGGCGATTAAATGTGTTATCAGTCGCTAAAAGCCCCATAGATGTGGGTCAATTGGGGCCTATTACACCCACTGGTAGGTTTTATCATCTATTCACGTTAGATCACTGAAAGAAGGTATTAATGAACAAACAGGGATGTCTAGCGACCGTGGTAATTATGACAGGTGCAGAAGTGGAAGTCAGGCGCTGTAGTATAGACAGTGTGAAACTCCATAAGGGGGGAGGTCGTAGATGATGGATGGGCATCTCCGCCTGTCATCTACCACTCCATTTTACCCTCACTCATAAACAAGACCCCAAGATACTTATACTCTCTCGCCTGGGGCAGTGACTCACTCCCAACCTGGAGGGAGCAATCCACCATTTTCCAGCAGAGAACCATGGCCTCAGACTTGGAGGTACTGACTCTCATCCTGACCACTTCACACTCGGCTGCAACACGTTCTAACATGTTGTAAAACTAAATGAAACGTCACGTTTTGCACACATACAAAAAGGCTTCTTTAGGTTTAGGCAACAAAACTACAACTTCTTTAGGTTTAGGAAACAAAACTACAACTTCTTTAGGTAGAGGCAAAAAAACCTGCAAACCACCCCAGTGCTTGCTGAAGTTCGCGGTCTGATGAAGCCAACAGAACCACATCATCTGCAAAGAGCAGAGACGCAATTCTGAGGTCCCCAAATCGGACACTCAAGTCAAAAAAAGAATTTCGGATACTGATTATACTTATTGTTAAATGTATTAATTGAATCTAAACGCATAGACCAGCAATGTGTCGACACACAAAACAAGAAGTCAAAACAAAGATTATGCAATGATGTTTACAGTGTACATTTCTCTATTTGCCCTTTTTCTTCCCAACCTCTTCCACTATAAACAAACTCACTTTGGAATATAAGCAAAAACACGAAGACTTGCCTCTGCCCAGCACATAATGAAGACAAATTATGCATGTATGCAGCTAGAGGAGACACAAAGCATTATTCAAAATCAATACAGCCTCTGGGTCTTTGCATGGGGAGGGGGGTGACGGGAGGCTCCGGCCCACCCTCTCTGATCAAAGGCAGGGCTGAAGCTCTCAGCGTTTCTCGCTTCTCAAAAGCTTGTTTCTGCATTCCGTGCATCGTGGATCAACAGAGGCAGGCAGAGTTTGGCTACAGAGTGAAAGGCTCTGAAAGCCCTCAGGCATTCTCTGACATTGGGAGCAGCGTTTCATCCACGCCGTAGAAAACCCAAGACAGCATGCACTGGGTAAAGTCATCCTAATCACTGACACGAGTTATGCATAACATGTGGATGTTTCATTATATACATTGTGACGGGCTCTGAGGTAATGAGGTATCACCAGGTTCATTTTAATGTCATAGCATGATAGGATCTCTCTGGATCTTAACATTGATGGTGAGGGTTTTTTGAAAACAGAAATTCAATGGAACATTTCTGACTTAGTACATACTGTCTATGGAAACAAAGTATAAATTTATCAAACTAGATGAATATTTCAGAGGCAAACAATAACTTTAACAAATTGAGTTGCAGCCTCAGGAACTACATGAACAACATGGACTGCAAAAACTTATTCCTAAATGTGTTTTATCTTAACTTTTTGCACTTTGCAAGTCTAACTAACTTCCAGATAAGTCCACAAGGGCTCTGGGCTATCCCACTGTGAAATTGGCAAATGTTTGAGGACTCCCACCGGGCTCTTTAAAGCAAGGCCCAGACTGGCCATCATGAGCACCAGCAGAATCCTGATTCTGCTGATTGGCCGGGAGTCTCAGACCAGTGTTAAAACTGAATTGAGAGAAGGAATGAGAGAAAGAGAAAAGGAGGAACTCAGATGGAGCACATTAAAAGAAAAGTGCAGCTAAATGCTGCAAAATTACAGCTGGTGTTTAAAACAAAAAGAAAAAAGCAAGCCTTAATATCACAACCCGTTACCAGTTCATTCTATGTTTTCAAAAGCAAATAAATGGCATCAAAACTTCAATCATGCTGTCTTTAGAAAAGCAGGTGATGTGATGTCCAGTCAGAACTCTGAGGTGGTGCAAAATACACAAAAGTGTACAGAAACGACATGAATTAGGGCTGTCAAAGGTAATAACGTGTTAACGCAAATTTGTTTCAACGTCACCTATTTCTTTAACGCATTAAAGCAACTTGCGATTTTTAGAGAGAAGATACTGGAATCATATGAAACTATAAAACCTAAGGAATCCATTGGTACCAACCATAGCATGCCCAGCTAGGTTGCCGAGGCTAAATAATGCTCCAAACTTGCGCTACATTTTGCGCTACAAACTGGCATGGCAATCTTCAAAGGGGTCTCTTGACCTCTCACCTTAAGATCAGTAAATGAAAATGGGTTCTGTGAGTACCCACGAGTCTCCCCTTTACAGACATGCCCACTGTATGATAATCACATGCAGTTTGGGGCAAGTCATAGTCAAGTCAGCACACTGACACACTGACAGCTGTTGTTGCCTGTTGGACTGTAGTTTGCCATGTTATGATTTGAGCATATTGTTTATGCTTCATGCAGTACTTGTGGGGGTTTCTGGATAATATTTGTCATTGTTTTGTGTTGTTAATTGATTTCTAATAATAAATATATACATATGTTTGCATAAAGCATTATATCTGTCCCTTCCCATGTAGATAAGAGTATTAAATAATTGACAAATCTCCCTTTAAGGTACATTTTGAACATGTAAAAAATGCGTGATTGATTTGTCATCCATTGCGATAAACTAAAGACAATCATGCGATTAAAAAGAAAGGAATCGATTGACAGCCCTATTTGAGATACAAACAGGATAAGGGCACGGTGCAGACCTGAACACAAGTTATATTCACAGAGGCTTCCCTCTCTGCAGCAGCCTTGTCCTGCATTAGATAAGTACGCAGTTACAACAACCAAAGAGCTAATAGAACAATGGCCAAGCGTCAGGGAGAAGAAAACACTGAATATCTCAAAAAAGCAGCCTATTAAGTATGAATGTTAAAAAACAAAAACAAATACGCAATACAGAGAATTGTATTAAAAGTCCCTAAAAATAACAGGAAAATATTCTACTGATGCAATATTCACAGGAAATAATCTGCTCAAAATTAATCAAAATTGCTAATTTTACACAAACTTCCTGCAGTAGAGAAGGAGTCCCCTAAGGAACAAGGTCGGTTACCACTATCAAATAATGCATCCGTCCCGCAAATATTTGCTCCATCTTCCATTCAGGTCAATCGAGGCCAATAGAACTGATGAATTCAAGCATGGTTTTCCTGTTTTCCCCTGGTTGACTCCATCAGATCCACAGGTCAAACAGTCAGCCAACACAAACACTGATAGAATTTTTTGGAGTCATTATTTTAATGATTTGCCATCCCCTAGTTTTTTACAATAACACACTACCAGATATCGAAATATTGAGAAAAGGTAATGATAGCATTGGTGAAACCTCATCCTACACAGTCTCAGTAAAGGTGCAATGTAAGTCAATATGAATAGAATTAAAAGGGCATAAACAAACACGCTCACAGCTTACACAATATTCAACACTCTATTGAGAATTCTGGTCTTTTACAACCTTAGTCATATGCACAATCCTCCACACACAATCCTCTAAGGAGCAAGTAGTTTGAGCTACACTGAAGTGTACTTCTTCTCAGACGTGGAAGGAATTAGAGTAGCAAAGTTTTTCCACTTGGGAATAATGGAAAGAGAGAGAGAGAGATAGAGAGAGAGAGATCACTGAGGATCAGTGTTGTCAGAGACAGCTAACTTTAAACTATCCAAGCTAGCTCAGACATTAACTTGCAACTGCCTTGGGATCAATGATAGCCCAGATAGAAAATCACCAGTGGCCCTTAAGTGGGACAGTGTCTGCAAGCAGCAAACCCTTCAGAGGGAATATCAGTCCATCCAGTGATGTGAAATTTAGTATGAGCTTATTCATTCAAGGTCACAGGGTTCATTCCAATGAATTCATGCCTCATCTCTTTCTTCAATTTCATCTTCTCCTCACTCCTTAGACCCTCCCACTCAGGATGCTTACAGGTAACAATGGCTGCTAATTCAGTTGACATTTCAGCTGGAGTCAGTGGGATGAGTCAGGAGCAGTTTAGGAGGCTGAAGATTTATCAGCCGATTGGCTGCTTTACTGGCATTGATGGAGCTTTTGGAGGAAACATCAGCTGTAATAGGACATGATGAATTTAGAGTGGTGGTATTTGTTGAAATATGTCCCATAAGCAAAGCATTTAACTGTATTGACCGTGGGATAATGCTGAAAAATGTAAGATGAGATATGGCACTAGAGGGGTTAATTATCTACCTGGAAAATAGGTATCGCTTGGATATGCTTGGATAAATATTATTAATAACAAAGTGTTTGAAAGTCACTTGTCGTGTTCCTCAAGGCTCAACGTTAAGCCCGTTATTGATTATTTTGCACATAATAGACGTAAGTGTAAGTGTATTTTTATGTATTTGATTTATTTCTTTGCAGATGATACAAGCCTTTTTTAAAGAATTTGGACAGAATGAGTCAACTGTCGATATACAACTGCTATGTCCAAAGAGTTGGTTTGAACTACAACTACTCTGAATATAACAAGACTAAAGTCCTCATGGTTGGTACTAATGGATTCCTTTGGTCCTAGTTTCAAATAATACCAGTATCTTCACTTTAGCTTTAAAACTGACCTACTACAACCAAAAAACTGCATGTTGTGTTAATGTGTTAAAGAAATTGTGTACTTTTTCACAGTCAAATTGGTAGTGTTTTGTAAATATAAAATGTAAATGTATGAGCTGTAGCTCTCTGTTGCGTTGTTCTTACTGCACTGTTTTGTTGTTAGCAGTTGTTTATTTTTTCCTTGTCTCTTTTTGAATTTGAACAAATATTCAAATTGCTTGAGCAGGAAGAGAGAGATTTGTAGTATGAAATCAACATTGCACACCACTGCATTCAGGCATTTATGTCAAAACAAAAAGAAACTAAATCTAAAACGGAGCAGATGACAGGATTAAGGAAGAACTAAGGGGAATCACTTTAAAGCTTTTAAGTGATTTGACAGTAAAGGGAGACAAAAGCGACGGGAGGAAAAGAGAGAAGAGACAGAGAAAAAAAATGATGAAAAGAGAGAGAAAAAGACCGAGAGAGACAACATGCTACACAGCCAAATCTCTCTCAGCACTGTGTGGGAGGAAAACAACATAGTTGATGTGGAGAAAATAACCCATCCTGATGGATAGCCATTCAGTTGACTGTAGGCCAGAGCTGCAGTCTCTCTAGGAGTCAGGATTGTTAGCCACATGTTAGATGCTATCACCTCTCCCCCACAAAGGTCTGTGTGGATGCACAGAGGAGTGTGGAAAAGAGGTGCTGAAGGATTGTTATATTGATCCATTTGCCTTCAATCAGGTTGTTCTCAGTCGAGGCGATGAGGGCTTGCGTCGAAGGAGAGGATGCATGCGGGGTCTGGAGACTTTGGCACGCATTTATAATTCTGACAGCTGTTGCGTTTTGGCCATCACTGCAAAAATGAGTAATAAATGTTGACAAATGGTCAGGTCAAACGCTACAATCCAAGCTTGGATCCAGCCAGTAAATCAGTCAGGCACTTTAGATATGAGAGTTTTTATATTTGCTTGTAAAATACCTGACAGTTTTAAAACGTGTTATTGGCATACTGTAGCTGCTTTCCCGAATTGATGCCAGTCTGGACAAATGGTTTTTAAATCATCACAATATTCTGTGGTTCATAATTACAGTGGCAAAGCGTTGCTTTTTGCACACAGCCTAATAGCATCCAGCCCACAAAACTGCCAAGTTTGTGCAATCAGAGCCCCTCATGCCATCAAGTCCCCAAATTGCCTCTTGAGAGGAAACAGCTTCAAATCACACAAATTCAGTTTACCAGGAAGCATGAATGTTCCTCCCAAGCCTTGTTTTACCTGCGAGATTGAGCATTTTAAGTGTTTTTATTGTCATCACACTGCCAGACTGTCAGACGATCGAGGAAAATATAAAAAAGTGTGCATTGCAATTGCATTTCAGCCTGCAATAGAGGAAGCAGTACTGAGTTCTATTCTCTGGTATTGTTTGGGAGTTGCATGGCTGATGTGCTTCACTGAAGGCAGCAGTTTTAGTTTTCTATAGATTTTGCATGATCTTTTTTCATTACACGCAGGTTGTAATGCATGTAATGAATGCATGTAGGTAGGTATACATAGAGTGGTGCAAAGATGATGTATTTTTGTAGGCCAACTGGAAGTCCGCCCTGGTTCCCTCGCCAGAAAGCCAATGGGAATTTTCCATTTATTTATTTTGATTTTTGGGTATACCGTGTTTGTTTTTGCTTTTTTAATTTTTTTTTTTTCTCTTTTCCATTGTGATCTGTTAAATACGAAAAAAAAAAAAAAAGGAAAGGAAATATTGTACCTTTGAATCATGTATACCATATTATACATCTCTGCCAATAAAATATGTTTTAGAACAAACATTTTGATACACTCAAAAAGAATGTTGATAAGGCCAAAATAAACATATTTTTGGAGATAATAGTTAATAGGGATGTACAACAAATTTTATCAGCTATTTCCCAAAGCCATATAACATTTCACAAGAAGGACCTTTTAATCTTCAGTTATTGCCTGAAACAAACACTGCATAAAAATGAATCAATGATATCCTAATATTATTTTTATTACACTGTGCTTAAATAAAAATGCAGCTAAAATCATGATTAGCTCAGTTCTTGCAAAAAAATCATAAAAAAAGGCTTTGAAATGTCGAGACTAAATCATATAGAAAGTCAAATCTCATTAATAGGACAATTTAGCTGATAAGGCTGCGGAAGAGTGGACAGCTTAACAACATCTAATTAACAACTGACTGCAGGAGATGACATCCAGACCTTTAGCATCTGAAAAAAGAATTACATCTGGGAGTAGGCTTAGGGTTTGCAGCTTGACAGATCAGAGGAAAGAGCTGAGAGGTGGCAAAGTTTTAATAGGATTGCAATGTATGCTGTTCACTGTTCGCTTGACTTATTTTGCATAGCTTATTAAATACCCATTTGGAATATTAACATGCTTTGACCAGTTTCCAGCTTTATGCAAGGGACATTATGTTGTTACCCCACTGCTCTGATTTATAAGCTCTGTCACAGGCCAAAGGTTCACAAAAAAGAAGATGTCATTCTTGTTCTACAAGGACGTAAAAGGAGCTACTGAACACTGAGTGTCCTCCCGAGTGGTCATCTTCACCAGCATGGGCGCCGGAAGTAGGGGAGCCAAGTGGCCATTGGCTCCTCAACTTTACAGCCCTGCCCACTTTCTTTTTAAGGTTGCAAATCACTCATCCCCACAAATGCCCCTATATTGCAACATGGTAAAAGAGACGCTTCAGTCATTATCGTCCACCCGTGTGTGTCCAGACTGGAGGGTGTTGAAGTGTTTTTACTCTACAGATTTGCTCTCATTTTAATCTGTGCAGCAGCTGTCTCCATGACTCCGTCTCAGCTGAGCCTCATGTACTGATTTGAAGCCTTTATTTATGCTTCAAGTCTATTTTTTTTTACACTACGTGCATAAGCGCAAGGTTGATGCACAATACAAAAGCACTGAATAATATTTTTATCCACATTTTTAACCGGCAAAGCAGCCTGTACTGTGGATCTTTATCCACTCATGATCAACCATGGTGTAGTCTAATTCATATGAAATCAAAGTGATTTGACGTCCAGACCGCTACAGTTTCATATTGAACCCAAAATATTTTTACACTTTTCAACTGGTGGGCTGGCCCTCGCCGGGCACATCATCCAGTTCCATCAACTCTCGCCCGGACCTTGCCT
>CAKALG010037144.1:0-21757 GCA_916700815.1 Helicolenus hilgendorfi | reverse complement strand
CCCCCATCACCACGACAACAGGTGCATGCTAGGTCTTTGCTAGCTACATGCTAACGGGTGAGTAACGTTACAACAGCAAACTCATTAATGGATGTAGATACAGTAGCTAACACTACAGTAACTTAAAAACTGTGCTCTCTTTTAGCTCAATGTGTGTGTTTGTGTGCTGTAATGTTAGCTGCTGTCGAGTTTATACCGTCTTTCTTTAGCTAACTTGGCTAACTAACAACATTTCTGTTGTGGGCTAACGTTAGCTTTCTGTTAGCATACCTTGACTTGCATACAGGGAATGAAATTAGCCCCTGCTACCTGCCTACAGGGTCAATGTTGGCTGTGGCAGGTGAACATTTCAGGTCACCTGCCACCATGGCAGACAGGTCTTCCCTAAGAAATATTATTTTTAAAAAGCAATTATAAAGCCTAAATTAAATATATGGTAACACTTAATTTTACAGGTCCACACATTTCATTGTAATTAGGTGATAATTAGCAAGTAATTTTTAAATTTCTTTGTAATTACTGCCAAATTACCCCAATATTTACCTATATATTTATTGAAAATGACTTTATTATAAACATTATTTAATAATTATATTCCATTATTTCCCAACAGTTTATGTAATACATTTCCAGGAAAAGAATACAAAGTTAATTGTTTTGCTTTATTTCCATGTCTGCTGGTGAATAGATAATAATTAGCAAATAATTTCTTTGACATTTTTTTTTAAAAACTCCCTGAATCATGACATTAGCTACCAGGTTACATTTGTTTAGACAATCAGTCACACAATGGGGAGATTTGTGCCTGTTCAGAAGGGTCTTCTATTAGTTTTGGTTTTCCACCTCCGATGAAGAGCAGCCTCTTCTCAAGCCTCAGGGCCCTATTTTAATAATTATATACTATTTTGGCATATAATTATTAAAAATGTTCACAATAAAGTAATTTGATACATTTTGAGGTAAATATTGGGGTAATTTGGCAGTAATTCCATAGAAATGTCAAATAGGTAACTTGCTATTTATCACCTAATTACCATGAAATTTGCGGAGCTGTAAAATGAAGTATTAGCAAATACAGTCATGGATTAAGGTTACATGATATATTCCATAATTCTACAGTCTGGTACCACTGACTCAGTGTTTACAATTTTAAAGCGTTCTACCTAGATTTCAGAAGTGGCAGACAAAATAAATGAGTGGCTGGTAGAAATGTTCAGTGACCTGCCACAGTGGCACATAAAGTTATGACTTTTTACTCGTAATATTACGACTGTTTTTCACGTAAAGTTATGACTTTATTCAGGAAATCTCAGATTTTTTTCCCTCAATATTGCCCTAATACGCCGTAGTACATTTGCATTTTGGCCCTCACTGCATTAGACTTATATACCATATACTTAGACTATAACCTGAGTTACCTTCATCACAATGCTCAAATGTTTTGCGGCTCCAAACAGATCTATTTATTTATTTTTTGCCTAAAATGGCTCTGTTGATAGTGAAGGTTGCTGACCCCTGCACTACTTCATATATTGACGTGTTAATGCACTTTATTTTGTAATTTAAAGGTGTTAAAGGCAAATAACATTACTGTTACACAAGTCATTTTATTTGAGTATAATATTCTGGTAGCCTACTCTTTACATCCTTGGAGTTCAGGAGATGAGAAGGCACTTTGTCCTCCTGTTTCCACTATATGGTTTCACTTTCAGTCCATTAGGTTGAGTGTTTGGTTCTCCTCCTCCTCACACTAACACACAGCATGCACACAAGATACAGGCGCAACAGAGTGTAGTGTTTGTGTGTGTGTGTGTGTATACATGAAGTTCTGTGTCACTCATTCCCACCAGCTGCTTATGGGCTTGTGATAAGCAGTTGTAATTGGAGATTTAAACTCCTGTCTCACTCTCTGATTTTCTCTCTCACAAATACACACACACGCTCCCTCACTAACAAACTCCCCCAAATCTCTCTCTCTCTCTCTCTCTCTCTCTCTCTCTCTCTCTCTCTTTCACTGACTCATGCTCTCTCTCCCTTTTTAACTACTCCCCCCTCATTCAACCAAACTGGCACACTCCCCTCTCTCTCCCCTTTTCTCTGATGGGATGTCAGTGGAGGATTGTAGCCTATGGGTGTAGATGTAAGAGAGAGCTGGGAGTTGATTTCTTTCTCTATCTCTCTCTCTGAGTGTTTCAGATCTTTGCAGCTGAGACCTGATTGTCTCTGGATGTTATTACCAAGCTGGAAAAAAAGCATCAAGAACTACGGGGGATATGTTACAATGAGGTACGGTGCCATTTGTGTCCTGTTTGTCCGTGAGTGTTGTTTAACTGTGTGTAAATGTGTGTGTGAGTTTCTCTGTTTACCATACACACAAGGCCTGATGGCACAATATTTGGCCATTGGCAATTTGTTCTCACTACACTTTTGGATGCTTTATTCTTTACATTTGTTCCGTAGCTGAACAAACATCTCACAAAGAGTGAAATATGTGCCATTGCCTGCATCCATTGTGCTTTTATATTTTTCTAAGGGAAAGACCATGTCTTATTCTTATATGGCCACCGTCTGTCTGTAGACTGGCCTTTTGTTTCTTTCTCTTTTTTTCCCTTCTTGCGTGCTGTTGTTTGCCCTGAGATGTTGCATGTGTGCCGGCTGGCAGGCAACACAGAAAAAGGAAAACAGGTTTGTTGGCTTGATCACTGCGCACACAAACACACGCTCCTCCGAAAAGCCTTTGGGGTACTGGATGTCAGTTGGGAATCGTCCCAGATTCAGAGGACCTTGGGCGGCTTTCACCCAAACGCCGTGCGGTTGTGTGGTGTGTGCAGTGTCTGCCGGTGTGTCAGCAGTAACAGAGAGTGAGACAGATGAGAGACAAAAAAGCAGGAAAGGTAGAGACAGAAAAAGTAAAAGACAGACAGAAAAGAGCAGCGAGGAGACAGAGAAGAGAACCGTCTGTAAAGCTTTTTCTGCTTGGTGTGACAGAATGTCGCTGAGTAACAGACAAGAACATAACTCTGCCTGTGTCACCCCACAAAACTCTGCTTTTGTTTCACAGGAGCTCACAGATGGGCTCATTCAGACGGCTGAGGGCTGTGTGTGTGTGTGTCTGTGTGTCTGAGAGAGATAGAGAATGTATGTGTGTTGGAAGTTGTTGGCGTTAAACCTTTGGGATGATAGGATGCAGAGTTGTAACTGTTAAACACTGTGTACAAACTCAATCACAGTAAACTGATGTACAAAGAGGACCAGCCCCCCTTTCAGCATGATGTGTGTTTGTTTGTGTGTGTGTCCTGCACCCATCTGTCCTCCTGCTCAGCCAGATTGTGGGCCTCTGTGTATGGCAGCGTTGAATGGAGGTATCACTCTCTCTTTAAACTGAAAAGATTATCTCGGCCACATAGTCCCATAATGCCATTTTTCCCGCAGTTGCCGTCTGGCTTGTTGTTCTTCTTTCATATTTATCTTCTCCGGAAAGCGTGCTGCGATGGTCTTTGGGTGTAGCCGGCAAGAGGCGAATGTCTTGAAGCTGTAGTCTGTCGGTCTGTGTCAGGACGCAGCCCAGTCCCCTGTGCTGTG
The DNA here is from genome assembly GCA_916700815.1 of Helicolenus hilgendorfi. NCBI lineage: Eukaryota > Metazoa > Chordata > Actinopteri > Perciformes > Sebastidae > Helicolenus > Helicolenus hilgendorfi. Next base: position 18,175 of record CAKALG010037144.1, on the reverse strand, counting down.
GTCAGCTGTTGAGCCACATGGTCTCGAGACTTAGTCACCACCCATCCCTGATAATTATGGGTTGATTTATGATCTAAAGAGCATGATGACGAAGACCGGGAGGACTGGAGGAGAAGGATGGGGAGAATAGGATAGCTGTGCAAAGACGTTTTTTCTTTTTGATGGATCTGCTGCTGTCAAAGCTCCAGAGGTGTTCAAAGAATATACAGCCCCCTCCCACTGTTTCACTCATGTAAAGCAGGCCACCGGCTGTGTTGCAATGTTGAAGCCCCGTGGCTTTGGCAAGATTTAAATGACACCTTTTATGCATGATTAAGGAGGGGAATACATAGAGGTCTGTGGGGAAGTCACAGCTGCATACAGTTCAGAGAGGAAAAACTAGAAATGGCAGCCACCACCTGAAACCCGGAATATTTCAATGTGGTGAAGAATTCCTGTTTGCCAACACCTCTAGCCGTGGGCCTGTTGGTCAGAAGCCTTTGTCTACATTTTTTTATGTCTAACCCTCGGTGTGTCCACCAGCTGATCTATTCTTAGCTGGGACTGGCTGGTTACCACGCTTACTGGATTTCCTTTGTAGCTCCTATGATGGACAGCCCCCCCTTCAGAAAGAGCATGCATACATAGACATACATGCACTGAGTAGATGGATGCATCTGACGTCAGAAGGCAGACAGCTGACTGGGCAGACAGAAGGGGGGGTAGGGTGGGATTAAGGGGGTTACCGTTCATCTGGGGAAGCCATAAATTAGTTTCACCCACAAATCTGATTAGTGCAAATTGTAATCCACACCAATGTGCTATCTATAATTGGCAAATTATGACTTGAGACAGATGTCTGTCATATATTACTGGGAATGTGCAATATCTATAAGAGGCATGCAAATGAAAGCAAAAGGCATTATGTTTAAGACTGAATCAACTTTAATGTTGACTGACCAATGTCCTATAGGTTATTTTTTTATTTTAGATTGTTATATATAATCAGTAAATCATCACACACTGTATAAAGGAGCCAGTACTCCACCGATTTAGCATTGCACTCCTGTAACATTGTCGGACTCACAATGGACAGTTTACAAAAAAAAATCCATGCAGTAGAAATGGAGATATTGTCTTTTTTGTTCCACACAATCTTCTTGTCAAAACCTGGCGCCTACATTACCCACACACGTTACAACTCGACCGCCGACTGTTCCGTCAGAGATTGTAGCCTTAAGCCGCTGGGCGGGGCTGAAGACTACAAGTGACATCACTTGAGGCAATTAATTAGATTTTTGCGCAGCTCCCTCTGAAGCCAGCAGTTTTGATAGTGACAGTCAATTGATCATGTCCTATACTGGAAATCAGAGCTTATTTAGATAAAGTCAAATTCCTGAAAATGTAATACATAGAACTAACATAAACAGGTGGTGTAATGCATAACCTCTCTTATTGGCATTTTTCTTCTTCCTATATATCTCAGATGTCCGCATGAGTTGAATGCTCCTGAGATGAAGATGAAATCCCAGACTATTCTTATAAGTGAGGCCCTTGGGACCGGGCAGTTGGCAGCCTCAAACAGCAGCTAAAGCTGATGACAGGTGGTGGGAAGCACTGCTGGCAGCAGCAGCAGCAACATGTTATTTGGGCGTGGAACACTTCCAGCGGGCTAAGATTAAATCCAAACCTTTGGTCTGAGATTTTCCCTCATCTGATGAAACAATGTCATCAAAGCACAGAGCAGGCTGCATGGTTCCAATACTAAACAGGTGCACTGGTTGACCAAAGCCTATATGATGTGGTAGTCTTTGTTAGAGGAGGGGGAGACTCTTCCCCATGTGACCCTTATCTTTCTATAGAAGACTTCCTCACATTAAAGCGAGCTTGCTGCTGCTGGCATGTGACTTGCGGCCTTGCAGACTTTGTTTCCCTTCCAAGGCTATTATTGGACACCGTGTCAATAAGGGACATCAACGTCAGGGTCAATGTCTGGGCTTGCCAGGACTAGCTTATGCTACATTACATGTATGGCTTCTCACCTGTTTGTAGGTCAGCTGGAGAGTTGTATTTTGTGTTAAAATTGAGGAAGAGCAACGAGTGCTGGGATTTGTGCTTTCCAAGAGAGAAAAAGAGCACTCCATAGGTACAGGTACTTCAATGTTATGAAGGTAATTGTGTGTGTAGGAGTGGGAGCTGAAATTACTCAATTGTGTGATATGGAAAGGATGGGGATGGGAAGATGGTAAAGGTCTCTCTCAGAAAGAGGTGGGAGGGAAGAGAGGAGGTCATGAAGCCACTCGTTCTCTCCCATCCCTTGAAGGTGTGTGAGGGCAGGTGCATGAAATGTAACTGCTTTACTGCTCCCATCACTATCAGGCCTCTAACACACACACACACATAGACCCTCCCCCTCGCACACAAACACTTGTCCACCTACCAGGTTCTCTTGCCTGCAGCTAGACAGTGTATATTAGAGGGCTGTGTATGAGCCCAGCTGCAGAGCCATGCAAATGATTTGAACAGAACTGGTTAAGCATTCCCTTTAAAAAATCCCAGCTTTGATCTATCCAAGAAGCCATGGGGGGAGTTTACGCTGAGATGAAAGATAACGTCTGGCTGTGATGTTCGCGTGCTTGATTTCAAACATGTCATCTCTCACATTCAACCCTAATCAAATTAGGTCAATACGTAATGGGTTCTGATGCCCCCCCTCTTACAATGCTATGATACACTCCCTCCTACTATCATGCTAATCTCCCTGTCAAACTGTTGTCTACAACAGAGGGGATGAGAGCGTTGGAGGATGTGTGGATGAAAGAGTGAGGCAAGAAGTAGAGTGTGCGAGGCAAAAGACCAACACACAGCATAGCTGGACTGATGATGGAGCGTAGTGATGGGAAAGGGAGAGGAATCAAGGTGAAGGGTAATGTGAGCGGTGAAGAGGAAGGGGCGATAAAGGACTGTCTGTCAGTCTTGCATTTGTCGTATTCTCTGCTCAGTTCTGTAAGTGCAGATAAGAGAGGGATCGTTTCTAGCAACATCTCAGACCATACTGTGGAGGGAATTGCTTCGGCTTTGGATTACAGGTTCCCTCCTCAGGTGTGTGTGTGTATGTGTGTGTGTGTGTGTGCGCGCGTCTGCGTGATTTGAACCACTAGTCTGGTAATTTCATGCCCTTGATGTGCCTCAATTCAGAGATTTGATACACACTCACCCTTCTCTGAACCTCTCTTTCTGTGTTCTAACATAGTCTCCATCTTCCTCCTCCGTTCATCCTTCTTACATTTGCCAATTGACCCTATTCCAGAGTAGAGGGAGTTTAACTTGACACATAACACACTGTAACACGGGGCTGATAAGTAGATATCTGCGAGAAAGTGCTGTTAAGTCAAGGTTAAGTCTGATATTCATAGTGAATGGAACCTGGCGTTGCAGCCCTGCTACAGCTAGAGCTTCATGAGAGGCCAGAGACTGCCTAGTTCTTTTTATATGTGTCTATGAAACAAAGTCAGGGTTCGTACCAGGGTAGTTCTTATAGATTAAGAAACATTAATGCCGTATTTTGAGTATTAGCAGTCAGAAACAGACTGAAGAGAGGCTTGTAATTGTGTGGATTTCTAGTCTGGCCAATTACGTAACTCATTAAACTATTAATTCAGTAAATTAATTAAATTAGCCCATTCTGGTTGTGTGCATTCATCAGTGCTGAAGATAGTCTTGTGGTGCACTGAGCAAGAACAGAACAATGTGGGATCAAATTCCTGCCAAGAAAACATGAGGTACATGCATTCAAATCCAAACTATTATTTGACATTAGTTCATGATGTCACAAAACATCAGTCAACAGTTTAAGTAAACTGTCACTTAGTACACATGGAAATAAGGCTGAGAAGCTGGTTGGGTAAAACCAGCGTTAATTGTGTGAGAAGCAACGGAGAGATTAAGAATGACGAGCGCGGGATCGATGCAGACAGATGGAGAGATTTTCCAGGAGGAAAGCACGAGAAGCTAATTAAAAAACAGATGATGTGTGAAGAGATGTGACAGAGGGGAGATCCCTGTCTTTTCCAGAGATACCCCTCTATCTTTCTTTCTTTCTTTAGGCTTCTCGATTTACTTGGTCATTTCGTGATTACTTCTATAACCTCTGTCCTTTGTCCCACTCCAGACTATAGTCTCCACAGTGCCTGTCTGACAAGTGGATGTTTTGATGTTATGTGTCTTCTTGTTCCCGTTTTTGATCTGCCCCTCTTCGCTTCGTCCATGTGATTGAAAACCTTTTAGCATCTCTCAGTCCCGCAGGTGAAGATGAAAGTAGGTAGGAGGGGAGATGCAGAAGGGAGATTTCAAATATGAAAACAGCAGGATGGTGATTGGTAGGAGGGCAGGGGGAAGTGGTTTAAGAAAGGCGGTGATGAACATCTGAAGCCTGTGGAGGCGGCGGGTTCAGACAGGGTGGTGGTGTGTGTGTCTTTGTTTGACACACACTTTGTGTGTCCTTCAGTGACCAGATTTTCCTCCCCCTTTTCCAAGGTCAACATGGGGATTATTAGCAGAGAGGCACCGTAGTAATTATGGTGGTGGTCATTAACTATTCATCACCTCACACTTCACTGTTGTGAGTGGTTGTGCTAATCTGAGTGTTTGTGATTTACAGACATACACATCTGTGCACCAGCATTTCGGCTCCGTAATGTGCTGTTTTTTCTGGGTTCAAATGAGACAGCTGGCTTGCGTCTAAACAAGAGATTTCCAGGTGCACCTACTCAGACTCTGTTGTGTCTTGCAGCTCTCTTTGTCTGCCACTTCTGTCTTTCATGGGCAGCCTTGACAAAAGTACGCCCGTTTGACCACAAACTCTTCAGGGCGTGTTCGCTACATGAGGTGAATCCAGGCGCCTCCCCTTTTTGTGTTTTGTACCCTCCTACTTGTTTTTTTTTTACACCAGCAGTGTGATAGTAGAGAATAGGGGGGTGGGTGCTTGTGAGGATGGGGGTGTAACTGTACCCCCTCAGATGGAGTAAGTGGGCTGGGTTCACTGGGGTCTGGAGAGGGGGAGGGACGTCGAAAGAGAGAGAGACAGATGTAAAAGAATGAACAGCTCCAAGCGGCAGAGTTGCCATGGCTACGGGGGAAACGGATGAATGAATGACATCACAGTGGCGGGGAGGTGAGAGAGTGTGAAATTGATTTGGTGGCGGAGCACGGGGAGGCGTCTCTCGTCGGGTTTTCGCCGGGGCAGACACATTTCTCTCTCCTCCGTACCCTGGTGTCTCCTGTGGACGCGCTCTCACCGGTAAGGCTCCGCTTTTCTCTATTTCATCATCAGAGTGAAGGCTGATTTTCTCTTTAGGATGACGGTGAGTGTATACGAGATTTTTCACTCTGATAACTGTCTTCGGGTCTTGACAACATGTGAAACAGCAATAGAGAGAGGATATGTGTGTGTTAATGTGCATGGATGTCATGTGTTGCTCCCGGCGTGCCACTGGGAATGAAAGGAAAGGCAGATGTGCCGTGCAGTTGTCGCGGGTCTATATATATACACAGCATGAGATGCTTAGTGTGGAAGAATGTGTGTGTTTCTGGTTGGGAATGAACAGCTGATTGTGCGGTGAGATCCTCACTACAACGAAGTGTCTGTGTACAGGTTGTCACACTTTAGGGCTGTACTTGATCGTGTATCTGTTTTGATTATGTTTATGTGTGTTAGAGAGAGGCGCGCTATCTTGTACGACGTTGTTGTCAAGCAACTTAGTGTTCTGATGCCCCTCTCCACAGGGAGATTGAAGCACATGGTCAGTCATTGAACGGCACCCTCGGAGCTGGTAAAGTCTCGCTAAAGAACACTTCAGCAGGGAAGCTGCTTGAGTGTGAACCTGGCTCTCTGGTTTAAATGGCGGTTTAACTTTGCTGTGCACCACCCTGCTGTGAGTTCATGGGCAAAGCCCGTGCCATTCATCTGGCTGGGTGATTAATTACGGAGTTGACCTGCGTTGACCCCTGAGGGACAAACGGCCAGAATTGAAAGGTGGGTGGTAGAGGTCACAGCAAAGCCAATCAGAATCCTTCCCTTTGGCCAGCATCCAGGATGGGGGAACAGATTACATCAGGGATCAAAGGATCCAAAATTGAGGCTAGATTTGGAAACTATAATCCATTACTACTAGCACTATCAACTGGTCTACAGATCTGTTGGGATGCACCCTGTCTCACAGTGTGGGGGAGAATTTAGGATGATGGTTGGTTTCACATCTCTTCATGGCTAGTGGCTACCATCAAGGCCACACTGTTGTTGAGCAGAGCATTCAAGATCCAAGGACACTGTACTATAGTCTGCAGGCAATCTAGTATTCCTCTGTGGCAGGTATATGTGAACAGTAGGGCTGGGATGATGATGGGAGGATTTTAAGTATTGCGTTTTGATATTATGATTTATTGCACTAGACCAGGGTAAAAAGTTGAATGATACACTTTCAGAGACTTTTACTTTGGAAAATATGTAAATTGATAAAGTAAAAATGTTTGTATATATCAGTCATTGTCAGGCATTATTCATTCAATTTTTTCCAGCAACCCAAAAATCAAAGAAAACATTTCCCTCATAAATTAGTGGTATTATCTTTTTAATTTATAAGGAACATGTAACTTGTTTTATACTTCTGGTGAATATAATCCAATCAATCTTATTTCCATGTATGTATTTTATACAGTATATACAGTTCCCTTTGTTAACACCTTTCTGATGATTCTGGCATTAAAAAATCTATTTAAAAAAAAAAATCACTATACATAGGTGAATCGATTTTTTCCCCACTCCTAGTGAACAGTGCTGTCTGTTTGGTTCAATGGAGAATATATGAGGAGATACATACATTTGAATTTGCATCATTTAGCTGCTGTTCCTAACTAGACTATTCTGTTCAGAAAATCACAGCATTCAAGTACAAAATATAAAGGTAAAGGCCCTGTATGCTTATGGCTGATAAATGTTGGCGTTAAGGCAGAAATTTTAGTTTTAAAAACAGCAGGTGAAATGTTATTGTTACTATGTGAAATGGGAAATCATAGTCAACTTAGTTTGCTGCCAACTTTAGTTCCCAAGTCCACATTGTGGTGTTGTTGCAAGGTAGAGTTTAGCGAAGCAGTTTATGCTGTGAAGGCGTCTTTGAGAAGGAGTGAGATGCCAGAAGTCGATCTGTCCAGCTTCAGCTTAAGGTAGGCTCAGGGCATCAATTATGAATAGGTAGGGGATGAATACGTGAGGCAATTTCAGGGAGTTTAATTTAAAAGTGAGGAAAAATATCCCCGCCAGGTATAGGAAACCGCATCGTAGGTGTGGGTCACTGTGTTTTTTGTGTGTTCACTGTGTTTTTTGTGTGTGCAAAGTCCTTTTATACACACACACACACATGAGGCATACTAGTTGGCTTGTTGCATGTATTGTGAGGAGAAATCGGGGTAAACATTAAAGGGCTCCAGTACAGACAATACAAAGCAGTGCTGGCATGTCTTTTAAGACAGCTAGCTGAGTGAATGGCTGCAAGTCTGCCAGTTTTTTGGATGGCATGGTTGGGGGCACAAGTGGGTCAGTACTGTAGAGCCACTCTAGCTCCAATCGCTCTTTATCTCCGCTCTGAGAACAGAACTGCCCTGTAGCACAGCGCTATACACAACATAGTGTTTTTTCAGTGTTGTAAGTAAATAATCTGAAGTTGAATGTAAGCCACTCCACCCTGGGCCTCTGATACTTTATCCTTCAGTTCACTCTGTGCCCCTCTCGATCACTGTTCATGACTACTGGAAAAGAGGAGGCGTTTCAACGAGGTTGCTTAGCGCCATGATGAGTTGTGTGTGTATTTGTGAGTGTGTGTGTGTGTGTGCGTAGTCAGTCCTTCCTCCTTGTCAGCTGGTTGGCAACGCTGTGGTCCGATATGGTGACTGGATCTGTACACAAACACTCCCACATTTAAACATGCCCACATACACAGACTGTGTGGAGGGTTTTGGCATGAAGGTTTATGAGTTATACAGAGACTTTATTATACGTTAAAATTGTTTCATCAGTAACTTTCATTTTACTGGATACTGTATTGTTGAAAGACAATAAGTTTTAGTGGAGCATCATGATTGCTGGCTGGTAGCAGGGCTGTGTGGTCATACTCGGACATATGAACTCAGTGACATGGACAGTTCTCTTACAGATTAACGGACTAACACTCTCTCTTCCTCACTCTGTCTATCCCTCTCTGTTTTTGGCTTGTAATCTCTATTCTATCTGTGTTTTTCTGTTTTTCTTATGGTCCCCTTCACTGCAGGACTTTTTACAGGAGCCCAGGGGGCTTTTTTAGGACTTTTGAAGTCGGGATGTGACGAGAACTGATACTTTGATACCAAGCCAATGCCAAAATTCTGAAAACGTGACGATACTCATTTTTGTACAGTACCGCAGCTACCAGGGATCAGGGCTCAAACCTAAAGGCGTCCTGGGGCGATAGAAAATTTCTCTGCAGGGCTGACCCGAATGCTTCGAAGCTTCAACGGTTGCCATGGTAATCAACCTCCAAATCAGTATGTTTAAAAATATATAAACATACTGATTTGGAGGTTGATATATATACACATACATATTTATATATAAGTTTGTTATAATAAGGGTGTAACACCCTGAAGAAGACTGTTTGTGCCGCTACGCGTGGGCTGTTACCCAATCTGAACATGCACCAGCATTGTTTTTAGCATTTCATCATCTGTTTGAACTACCTCAGTCTTTGCTCTATCTTTGTTCGTAGGCTGTAGTTCTTGACCCCTAAACAGCATTCTCCTCCTTCCTTCTTACAGGACAGGACAGGAACTGTTGGGCTGGAGTCTGCCTCAATAAATGTTTAATTGATTGAGTGTAATGCAATCTTATTGTTACTGTTGAGTTATGAGAGAGTGACAAAATTGACCTCTCTTTGTTACAATGCAGTCTGTACTAAAGCAGACAAATAACTGAAAAAACACTGAGCAGATTTCTATTTCTCCAGAGACAGATGTCTCCCTTTTTCTCCCCTTTCTTCACAGCAGCTTTCTAAAATCAAATTTAGACATCACCCAGTCATGGAACATTAGATTATGGAGAATGATAAATGACTCTGTGCTGTTGTCTCGCTTGTACAAAAAGTGTGCCTCAAACAAATCTGTCACTTTTTAATATTTTATCGGCCCTATGCTGCTCTTTTCAGTTGCTTAGGCGTGAAAATGCAAACAGGAGTGCACAAAAGGGAGTTTGCAAAAGTTAGTTCCTGAGAGTGTTTGGTTGAAATGGGCCATTACAATGTCTCTCACTGTCACGCTTTGCTTTTAACGATATGTCTCCACTCCTTTGTGTGCTTTCCTGTTTTTGATTTGAGGAACTATGACTTTGTGTCTTTTCCAGTAGGCTACAGAATAACTGACCTTGCATAAAATTGAACTGTCGTTGATGACACTGTGACCAAATGTCATATACTTGCTGTGTTTGCCTTAAGATCTGTTTGTTTAATGACTCTTATAAGCCAGATGGGAGAAATTGCAAATCGTGGGGATTACAGTGAGAATGGAAACTCTTCGTTTTGCATGTTGGGTTTTGTTACAACTCAGCAAGTCCAGCTACAAACTAGACCATTTTGCTGAAGGAAACACAGCAATCTTCTTCAATCACACTTCTAGATCCACAGACAATAATACCTGACTATCTGCATACGTCTCAACATTTAATTTCATGTAGAATGTCCTATTTTAAAGTAGTCACAATTTGCAAATGATGGCGCTATAAAGTTGTTTTTCTTTCTCTGCCTACTCTCTCCTCACTTTCTACCATTTGCATCATCCTATAAGTATCTCGGCTTTGCCAAGAAAAGAACAAACAGCTGATAAAATTGTACATGTCCAGGAGTGTGTGCACAGTACAGCATGTGTGTGTTTGTGCACACGTGCTCACATACACAGCAGGTATTTTAGGGAACATTGGTACTTGAATTCGAGCAGCTGTGAGCGTGGCATGATAACATAAGCAGAACGGTGATGTGGGTAACGAGTTAGACCCAACTGTGCGTGCTTCTGTTAGCTCACGGTGAGTCACTAACACAGTGTGTGTCAGGCAGCGGTCATGGTTTTCACTCTTAGTCAGCCGAGAACAGAACAAGGCCAGAAGAGGACGCCGGCGCCTCTGTTGCCGAGTGGCGCTTCAGTTGGGAGCTTCTCACATGCGGGACAGTGCTGCGCTTTTGTTTGTCCGGTTATTGATTGTCTCTCGCTGAAGCTTGCAGCCATCCTTTATGTTCCCATGTTGTCCATTGTGCCAGCTGCTTGGAGCCGGGAGCTATGGGAGAGGGTAGTAAAGGAGAGACAAAGGCAGAGAGAGAGAGAGAGAGATAGAGAGAGAGAGGGAGAGAGAGAGAGAGAGAGAGAGAGAGAGGGATGGACTCGCTTCCAGTTTGTGGGATTTTGTAGTTGACGAGTGGAGGGGAGATGGTGATTTAGAGGGAGAAGCAGAAACATAATTATAGGCAGAAAGTGAGGCATTCAGCGCGGGGACATGTGAGGGGAGAGAAACTGGCTCATAAGTTATTAATTGTTATAGCTCCCCTCTGTCTCTCACTGCCTTTGTCCTCAACTAATTTACTTCATTTGTCTGTCAGATCGTCCTGACTTGGACAGATTTTTCACTTTACCCCCTCCTCTCTCATGATTCAATCAAGTCATTTTCTTTCCCCCCACGGCCAGCGGTGATAATGAGCTGAATCAGTCTGCCAGTGCTCCATTTGTAGCAGTCTACCGACTTGAAGATGCTACAGATGTTACCTCTCTGTCCTTCCCTCACCTCTTCTTCCTTCCAGCAGTTCACTCTAGTCCAGCCAATCTATGCAACAATATAGGAATGAATAATGAAGTTATAACACACTATAATTATATAAGTCTCTTGATCACTCTGTAAGAATCATATCCCCTCTTCAAAACTAGAAAGTGGGGCAGATAGGCAAACCAATTGTGCATTTTATTGACTAAAGCATGAAAGTTTCAGCATATAATCTACCCCAAGGTTTTATTTCAGACACCCCTGGTGGATATCACCATGAAACTTCCTCAAGTTATTACTTACATTTTATTTTTAAATATGCAAATGAGGCATTATCTTATTAAATATGTGCTAATGTGCATACATTTCCAGAACAGAAATCTGAACATAAAGCCAGGTTCAAAATTCTTGTTTCATTGCTGTTTGAGTCAACGTTTTTTTACAGAGGGAATTTTGGATATCTCTTTATCACTCCATAAATCAGAAAATACTGTCAACAGCCATAAAAAAAAACAATTTTTCCATGTTTTAAGGAATACAATTATGTATAAATCAGGCTATGGGTGATTTAAGAATGTAAAAAACCTTCAGAATACAGATAGGAATGAAACTGGAGAGTTTGGTGTATTTAAGTGCAACTGAAGTAAAGAGTGAGAAAAAACTTTTCTTTTTTCAAGATTTGGAAAGATTCACTACATTTAGCAAGACTCTACAGTTGAACAGGGTAAGAAGGATGAATTATCTAGTCCTTCTTTTTCTTTGCTGTAGAGAATATAGAGAATCTTGGTAGTTGATGCTTTCTTGATTGTCAGGTTGTATGAGAATCTTCCAAGGTGAGATAATCACAGTTGAAGATTAGGGAGCTTTTCACCACATTTGAGTGCGTAATATTTACCAGACTGATCTGCCTGACAGCCAGCGTTTGTTGTTGCTCTAAGTGCACACGTGTTTGATACGACTGGAGCTGAATGACAGACCGATGGGCCTGGCACACGTGACGGGCAGGCTGTTCAAAAGCAGACTGACAATCTTGCCACTCCTGGTGGATGACTGTTTTCCTGGAAACAAACAAACTTGCTCCAGAAGGAAAGAATATTATTAAGATCTTATTTGCAATGGTCCTTACAAGCAGGAAAAAAACTGTGACTGTTAGGGTATGATATTGTTTGATATTTTTCAAAACTATTGCCAATATTATACATGAGTTTTTTGACCAATAACAAAACATTACTTCTTTTTTTTTTTAAACAAAATAGTTTTTTCATTTAAGAAAAGAAGCCAAACTACTAAAATGTTGTCTTAACACATGGAGCCATACAATTGTTTTGCCTGAATAGAATACAGTCTGAATTTGGCAAATTTATCATTTAATTCAGGAACTATCTGATCAAAGCAAAAGGAAACAAGAGTAGAAAGGTATTTGATGCCAGTCTTTGGTACTTGACGCTAGGTTTCGATACTCTGTGCTACAGACACATTTCTGTTGGTACCAAAAAAAGTAGCGAGGTTAAATACGCAGCACTTGGTGACGGTTGAACAATGTTTATACCTGCACAAAATTCCAGGAGATTGAGCATAGTGTCACTTTGCAGCAAAAGGATTCAGAAGTATCGCTTGTTAGTACTCTTTCCGTTGGAAACAAATGGAGCACAGGGGACATCGCCCGCCGTGTGTCAGGCCCATAAAGCCGATTTATGAGGAGGAAATGTGTCACTCTGCAGCCATGCCTGTTCGATCAGTGCCTGTGAACTGTTGAAAGCAACACGTGGCTTGTTAACAGCTGTCTCTGATTGAGCCACATCGGGCAAAACTACGATATCTCCTTTGTAGAGAAGGCTGGTTTTACGTGAATGCCATTCCTACCTTGATCTCTCCACCTAATGTCCATCATGTTTTACCACTAATGCATTTAATATGTTTTCCAATAATGGTAGTGACTCAACACTGTGACAGGCTGAGCTGTAGCAGGAGAGGAAAGACTCCAGTGGGTTGCTTTATTTCTTCTCTGGATTTATAAGTAGACAGTTGTTGCTATATAAACTAATAATGTGTCAAGGCTTGTAACAATAAGTTGTTTGTGAGCCTGTCTGCCTCAGAATGGCCGTAAACTGCATAATGCAGCTTTAATTACCATCTATATGGACTTGAGCAAGGTACATAAACCTCTGTATGATTCAGTGGAGTTGCTCGGTGCTCTGCAGCATCATGCAGAGAAGCATTTAAATCCTCCCCTGCAGGCAACGAGCCACCTTGGAATTGACCAATATAGCTGCTAGGCTATTAACTAGTATTATGAATATTAAATATAGTAATCCCTGCTGTTCAGTTTAAACCTGGACTGAGCTGCTGATTTGGAGGGAAAAATGGTTGGATTACAATATAAGCCAGCCAAAAGGGTGATACCCAGATTATAAATAGATTCCACACACAGAGGTCTCTGCACTTAAAGAAATCTGTGTTTGTAGTTTTTTTTTAATGTAATTCAGCAATTTTGATTAATGTGATCAAACATCCGAGTAGGGTTGGGCGATATGTTAAAATTTTCCAACCGGTCACAGTCAATTGGCAATATATTTGCGTGTCGGTGCGGCACCCCCCGATGTTTGAGCGGTGAAGCATCGTAAAACAAACTTCATTCAAACTTGACAGAAACAAAACTCACCAAAACCGTCTTGGTTAGTCTTTCTACTTTTCCAACAATCATCAACTCTGGTTCTGGTTAGAAATAAACCCTTATTCCACCGAGTTAGATGTGAAAATGTGCTGGCTCTACTCACTGTTTTTCCACGCTGCCTCTCTCTGCCCGCTGAGCAGCTCTCGTTCTTCGGAGGCAGATCATTTAATTAGCAAAATAAAATGACAAAAATCAGCTAAAAAACTTCCCCTGCCCGAAAAAAACCCAACCAGAGATGGACTCAGCCAGTCGCTGATAGCCGATATATACATCCAATCGCCCTACATCCAATTGAGTTGCAGCATTGCAAATTCCTTTATGCTGTTTACAATCTCTGCAGGGAGAAAGTCAAGAATATGAGAGCAAAGTTACAAATATAATTTACTTGCAGTGGACAAATCTAAACTTTTGCTTCAGTCAGTTTATTACACCTAAATGTCCTCTTGTGTGTGATGCTAGTTTCTGTCTCGTTCCTGGTGTCCATGCTTGTGTTTGTGCCTGTGTGTATGCTAGAAGCTACTATTTGTGTATATTGCCTTCTAGTATCCTGAATCCTTCTCCCGTTAATGAAGTTGCCAGTTTGTGCTCTACCAGACAGATGACAGAGAGAATGGGGATGGAAGAAGCTGCTGTGCATTAAATTTACATATGAATCAATTCTTCTTTTTTGCCTTTCTAAGGAGCATTGTATGCTTGGATAGTACACCTCTCTCTCACAGCCTGGGAGGAAATATAATTTCATTAATACATCTGTCAACGTTACTGAAGCAAAAAAACAACAAAACAGTATTTTATATGTTAAAGCACACACACATATGCATGTACAAACACACAGACACCTGTGCACACTCGCACTTGTAAAACACTGCCTAAGAACAGGAGGAGAAGCACACTAAACACTAAATCAACCATCTAATCTTGTGTAACAACCAGGTGGGACAACAGCTGATGCAAAACTACATCAGCACGTCACTCCCAAAACCTCAACAGCATGTCAAGAAAAGCGGCGCGACATCAGTACCATACAGCAGGCAGAGGGCCAATCTGCCTTAACCACACAGACATTCGATTGAATACATAGCCCACTTAAACAGGACACACCTTTAAATTCAGCTGCCATCTAAATGTTGTTGGTGTTTGCATCACCAAAGGATATTTGTTCAGTGTTTAGACTACCATTTCAGCTGCATTTGGTCATAAATATTTGATTCTTACATTTAGTTCTTGCACATTTTCCTCTCTTCTTTCTTCAGCAGCAAGAAAATATCCACCAGGGTGTAACTCATCGTGTAGACCGTCTGTCAACAGCCACACTATAAAACCCAGTTATTACATAATTTAACATATGCTCTAACTAATCCTCCAAAACAACAATCATTGTCAATTCTGACAATACTTTTGTGTGTTTTAAGGTAAGCTTACAAGGAAGAGGCCATAATGATAATATTAATAACTTACAAGTCTTTTAAGTCTGAAAATACTCAGGTGTAAAAAAATAATTGGGCCTGGGATGACTCATTCAGTTTAATACCATACGTTCTGGTGTTGTGTAATGAATGATTCAGTGCATTGCCTTACAGTCGCATTTCCAATTAGTTAAGACCTAACAAATATAGAAAATCTCACATAAAGAAATAAACACGTTTCAGAGTGTTTCGTCAGTAGCATAATTAACAGAAACAACAACCGTGCAATTGGCAATGTAACAATAAAACCCAATGTAGTGACAAAAACACAAGCTGTCACCACATCTTAACAACCATAGCACTGTGTGTTGCAGCAGAATTTACACAATACACATGGTATGTTAAAAAATTCAGTGTGTATTTAAAGGAGAACCTTGTGGTGAACAACACGATAGAATATATACGGTAATGTTGTGCTCCTAAAATCAACAAACCTAGTGTAAGTGCTGCTGGAAAATAGCCATAGGACAATCAAAGTACTTTGACCATGCAGGTATAGAGGAGAGGGGTCGAGACAACAGGAGGCAAGGGAGATAACGTAAATAGGAAGGCACTGGATTAACCTGAAGTGTGTGAGTGTGTGTGTGAGTGAGACAGAGAGTTCCTCATTAACAAGAGATTGTAATCACATGGTCTTGCAGTCCATTGGGACTTGAGGTATTCTTGTTTCTGGTAAATGCACTATGCTTGATTGCTCAAAAAGCTTTATTGTGTGTGTGTGTGTGCGCGTGTGTGTGGGTTTGTGTGTCAGTGGATGCAGGTGCACATGTTCCAGCCAGTAAACACAAGGTCTTTATTTGCATGGCAACTATAAAGCAATACATAATACATGCAAATAGTATTCCAAATTTTAAATTTGGCTGGTAACATAAATAAATATTTATTTGTGTAAATATATCACATTTGATGAATAATTAATCCAAAGAGATCTCTTGTCATATATAATGCATCACCCACCCCACCCCCCCAAAACTTCCCAAGTGCCTTTGGCTTTGCCGTAATTGGGAACATTTCCTGCGTCAGACATCCCGCATTATTAGCGTCGCTGAAACAGATCGCATGCAAGCTGAGCATATGCCCACACTCTCGGGTGGTATAACCATAGAAATCACGTTGAGTCATAGTATTGTTGACTGACACCTGAGGGTGATGATGACAGAATGACAGCTGTGTCAAAGAGAATGAAATTTGTCATCTCCTGTGGGACAAAAGCTGTTATGAGAGTTTGTCATTAGTGCTGTATGGAGGCAGGGAGGCACAATCTACCACACATTCATTCTGATACTAAAGGAATGGAATAATATATTCATATATGTAATGAATCCCTTCTCTCTATTATGTATCCATATTTTCTTCACTGTACCTGCACTCTTTGTGTACCTCAAGGTTTAGGTGCTTGACCTAATTGTAGCTGTAGAGAGGCAGAAATGAGTACGATGAGACCCGTCTCCAACACATTATCTTTTCTCTGTTACACCAGCGATGACTTTCCTTCTAGCGGGTTGTCTCACATTGAGACCTCGTGTTACCTTTTGTCCCCAAACACTTCAGCACATCACCACCGCTCCTCCTCTGATACAGCATGTTACTTGTCTATGGCTGCAGGCACAGATTTTGCACGAGCTCCGTTAATGCTTCGCGACATTCGGATGAAAAAAGTGTGACATTTACTTGTCAGATCCACTGCTGTGAGGTCTGGATGTCATGGGTAAAGTGTCAATGGGGTAGTCACTGTGTTATCCTTGACCAAAAACATACCGCGCTTACACGGCTGCCGTGGTTGTCTGCGTGTGCAAACAATGACTTATTTAGTAGTCGGTATAGTGCAATCTTTGCAAGCATTCGGACTCTGCATGCATACGCACACACAAACCTGGCATCTTGCTTTTACTCAGGTAGATGTTGGAGTAGTTGTTCCGCCAGTGTTTTGCTGAAGATGCAGCGAGTTGCTTCTGTGACCTGATTTCCTATGACAGGAATTACTCGAGCATTTCAGTCTGACACACACATACACACACACACACACACACACACACACACACACACACACACACACACACACACACACACACACACACACACACACACATCCATCTCCCAGTCTCTGCCTTCCTCTCGTTCCCTTTCAAGTTTCCTCTGCCGCTCCTCTCCGTTCAATACCCTCACAAACCTCACCTGCTTCTCACGTCCTTTTATCCCATCTCCACATGCCCGTGTTTTGACAGCAGTGGGAGATATAACAGCTCAAAAAAACGCCCTTAGAAAGTGCAGCACGCTATATAACCTGCAGATGTGTGAGCGCCGTGGCACAGATTTCTAAAATGTGTGTCACAATCCTGCTTTAGTCACACACTGCACACCTCGTTAAGCTGTTTTACGCTCATCTATATATCGTGTGTGTGTGTGTGCAGTCTCTCTTGCTATCTCACTTTATCTTTTTCTCTTTAGTCTGCTGTTCTTTCCCCGCTCCTCTCTCCTCCTCCCTCGCTCATCCTCACCTTCTCACCCTTGTCGTGCAAATCCTCATTTCAATGCAAGGCTTTGGTATTCATATATGCAAATCAGCCTTAAAGCACAAAGTCATAGAGATTGCCCCACTGACACCGCAAGCACACAGTGCAAGTTGCATCACTTCACAGTGTGTGTGTGTGTGTGTTGGAGCATGATAAACTCATGATACAGTGTGTTTTAATGTACTGGTCTAAAGCCCTACCATTCTAGTAAACTAATCTGTAGTTAATTTGTGGCCAGTTTAAGACCGTTGATGAGCACTTAACCTGCCACCGCACCAAAAGCCGCACTGCAGCAGCTTCTCTTTCTCTCTCTCTCTCTCTTTAGCTGTCCTTCTATCCAATTTAACACTCGCTCTCTCTCCCCGTCTCTCGCCATCTCTTGCTTATTTTTCTTTCTCTTGCTCCCCCTGCTGTATCTGCATTTCCTCAGTTTTCCATTCCTATCTCCATCCTTCTGTTTTCTCCAATGACCTCCCTTGCTCTCTCTCTTAATCTCTCTCTCTGTTATATCTACAATATAGGGAGGCACAATTACTCCCACCCCCATCCTTTTTTCTCCCCTTTTTGGCTGAGAAGGTAGAGGATAGTCCACAGAGGTGTTCATCCTTATGAGTCACTGCGTATGTGTGTGTGTATGTGTGATAGAAGGAGACTGGGAGGGGGGTGTGTGAGGAGGTGAAGAGCATTGCGTCATCGGGGGTGTGTTGAGCTGGAGGTG
>CAKALG010037126.1:0-10141 GCA_916700815.1 Helicolenus hilgendorfi | reverse complement strand
TGGGGCCGGGTGACATCATCGTCACCCCCCATGCCTCCTCTCCCCTCTTCCACTGCTGTCTCTAATGGAGGCCCGGAGCTGGTGAAGGGGCCTCGTGAATAATTTAGGAGCTCTGGTGCACTTTATAACCTGGCCTGCAAGGCTAGCCGGGACATTCACCCTAAGTGCATTAGTATAATAGTCGGGGAGGAAACTAGCTCTTATTGACTAATATAATCAATAACAGTGCTTCTGTTCGCTGTTGAGTCCCTGGAGGTCGCTGTGTGTGTGGGATGATGGGCCAAACTACCAGAAAACACTCATGAGAACGACCAAAAAGTAACTTCACATAATTACACTTTTGAGGAAAATCGGTTTATCCCTGATTCTCGGCGAAATGAAACAGCTAATGAATAATTGGAGCAATTTTATTCATCCATTCGTTTCTTGACTTTGCTGAGTGAGGAGCCATTTGTAACAATCAGAAGCATAATTTCCCCACGGCGAGGCAAAGAAAGTCCACAGACTACATGCGTCATGTGTCTGAGGTGACTGATTTCAGCAAGGAACGAGCTCTATAATCAAGTAAATTCAGTGTCATTTTAGAGAGGACAGTGACGTGAGAAATGGCGTAATTATCCGAGGCTTCTTTAGTGAGATGAGAGTCCTCGGAATGATCATCCGGAGGAGGATGAGGAGGAGGAGGAGCTCACCTTCATGAGGTGAAAGCTGAAAGAAATAATGACTCCATTCTAATTTACCAAAGTGCTTACACAGCACTATAGACTCTACACTGAGAGCACACTGTTGGTAATGTTGTTAGAAATAAATGAAAAAGAAAAGAAAAAGAGTTGCAACTTGGGAAACGACTTGTGGTAAGCGTTGTTAAATACCCTTCTGTGTTTTTAGCTGCACTAGTGGCGTGGCTTTATGGATGGGGATGTTGGCCTGTTGGCTGGTCCATCACTTTTGGTCCAGATTAGTGCTTGACAATGTGGCCAAAATCTTCTATCACGATATAGAGAGATGAAGTCTTGATAAATTTAACAATTTTTTACCAATCGAGAATTGATAAAAATGATCAGTAATCCCTCCAAAATACCACATTAATACACCAAGACATTGAGGAACACCATAGAAAAATACCATGATGTGATTTGGTATCAACAACTTTTGACATTTCTGCAAGAATTGCATTTATCGGCGATTGGATGGCGAGCACTTCTGTTCTGGAAACTGCTCAGAAACCCCCTTATTGTCAATATAGGAAAGCCATCCATCTTCTGAATGCCCTAGGTCTTTAGTTTGTGGTTGTAAAGTTTCATGAGGCTGTGATTATCCTAGAGGTCACCACAGGTCATTTTATACAGTGAGGTCAAATTTTAAGAAACCGTCTCACAACAATGAAAGGGCTACCATGGCGACTGACATCATCACATATGAATACAATTGGGTTCATTGGATCCACAAGAGTCTCAGCTGGTATCCAGTGATACCCAATTCATGCAATTCCAGGACTGTTTAGGGACCCCAGTATGCAGAAATATTCAAATACACCATTTAAAATAGGCAAAAATAACACATTTATACAGCATTCAAAAATGCCCCAAACTGCATGTGATTATCATAAAGTGGGCATGTTCGTAAAGGGGAGACTCGTGGGTACCCACAGAATCCATTTTCATTCAAATATCTTGAGATCAGAGGTCAAACGACCCCTTTGAAAATGGCCATGCCAGTTTTTCTCTAGCCCTAAAACTGAGGAGGTTTTAACAGGCGTGGTAATAGACAGTATATTTCTGTATAATTTGGGTATCAAAATCCTCAGTATGCTACATCACCAAGTGAAATCCTATGAGTGAATGAAAAAAAGATCAAAACCGTAAGTATAGATTTCTAAGTGCACCGGTGGATTCAGGCCGGATCGGTTCCCATAAGAAGCAGTGGAGGTGCCAAGGTTCAGTGGCGAACGGCCTCTGTCAATCTCTGTGTCGCATGCAGACAACAAAAGAGATGGCCAAGTGACCCCAGAGGTTGATTTACAATGTGTCAGCAGGAGCAGCAGTGTATCCCCACCCCTCCTCCCAGCACACTGAGGATTTATCGCAGCCCGGTGGCGACGTGTGCCAGGCAGCCTGACTCACCATACAGGTCAGATTACAACATACTGTAGATACCATGAGACGTCTCTGGAGACTGGCCATGCTGGGTGCTTACATCACTTTAAAATTAAAGGACAAAATGGTGCTGTTTACACGTCACAACATCCATGAAGGCCATTTTTGTGGATTTTCTGTGAGTAGAATGAATTTTTTTCACGACATAAATGCGTAAAATAAACATTAAATACAGTACGACATTGCATTGCTCATAAACCTGCCTATAGCACTTGTCATCATAGAAGGTAATAATGTACTAACAGACCTCCAATCACAGCACCAAACACTAGATTCATGGCCAGTCTTGTTCTCATTATTACTGATCTCGTAAATCAAAACACAAACAACAGCCCAGTTCCCACTAAGTAAAACGGTGATATAACCTCTGATAGTTACGGTGCGTGACAACATTAACTTAATAGCCCTTTAGTGGTTATTATGTTGCCCAGTGATGTCAGGTTAAAATACAGGGAACAGTCTGACAAGTACAAACTATCGGGGCTTCAGTCAGTATGATGTAATGTGAACATCGAGTTGTACTGTACGTGACCACTGGTGAGGAGGTTAGCAAGCTGCATTTCTGGAGCCAGAACAATTAGAACAATTTAAAGAGGACCTATTATGCTCATTTACAGGTGCATACTTGTGTTTTGGGAGTCTAATAGAACATGTTTACATGCTTTAATGTTCGAAAAACGCTTTATTTTTCTCATACTGGCTATGCTGCAGCACCTCTTTTCACGCTCTGTCTGAAAACGCTCTGTTTTAGCTCCTGCCTGCCTCCCCTCCTAAAAAGCCCAGACTGCTCTGATTGGTCAGCTGGTCCACTGTCTTGTGATTGGTCAACCGATCCAAACTCTTCAGACTCCGCTCCAGCTCCAGTCTAACTAGCTTTGTTTGGGGACATGCCAAACTAGCCGCTAGGCAGGTATTATGCAAATGTGTTACTTGGTGACATCACCACGTTACTTACAACAGCTGTGTCTTTTGCATCCACGCTTGTCTCCATTTTTGTGGCCATTTCTCTGTTGTTATTTTTCGTGGGTGTAGCTAGCTATCTAGCTTGCTATGTAGAGGATGACATCGCTATTTTGAATCCTGTCTACAAACCTCTGATTGGTTGATTGTTCATCTAACTAGTCTGGAACCAGCCTACAAAAATGCCTTCATCACATCATAAGACAATACAAATTTGACATCAGTACCTCATTTCTGTCATCGGCTGGTTTCTTCGTGTGAGAAAGTTAAAATCGTTGGACCGAACCTATTAATCCCCAGAACTTGCGTTGTGAAGGCCAGTGGAAAAATCTCATTTGGGGAAGTTAACAACCAGCAATCCTCACCTCCCTGCAACCACACTGTACTCTGAACTGGTCCAGTGGAGCTGCTCAGTGGCCAAAAATAACCTCTGAGAGCCGAAACAAGATAATAGCTTCGTTTTGTCTCCCCAAAACAACTTCTCTTGCCAAAGCATGCATGTATTAAAAGTTTGGATTTCTACATTGGCTTTTTTTTAGGGGCATAACTTAACTTAATTTCTGCGATAGTGTATCCAGGCTGTTGTTTATAATGTGTGCAATAAAAATATGGTTGTTAAAGGACTTTGTTCCTTTATATGTTGAAAGTTACATGGACGAGAGGACCTTAAGAAGTGGTCAGGAAAGTTACTGGGTCTGCTGATGAAGACCATGTGACATGATCGAAAGCTCCAGAAGATCTACTTAATGGACCTTGAGGTGAGATTGTTTCGTCAGCTGCTCTTTCCAAGGTGAAGAATGAACTTTGAAGCTCAATATTTAAGCCAACGTGGACGAGAGGACCTTAAAAAGTGGTCAGAAAAGTTTCTTGGTCTGCTGATGAAGACCATGTGGTATGATCAAAAGCTCCAGAACATCTACTAAATGAACCTGAAATCCTTCTTTGACGTCAGCATTAAAATGTTGAATGTAAAAAAGATTTCCAAATCTCCTTCCAAAGTATTCTCACAATGCAGTGTCTTTGGAGAGGAAACACATCGCTCTCCTGCCTGCGACTTTTAAACAAACATGTAAGTGCAACCTTGATCGCGAGGAGAAGATGACTTCCTGCTCGCCGCTCACGCCGTCCACGGAGAGGTTAAGGTGGTCTGGAGAAAATCCCATTCACACCTGGCTCAAACGCTCCACTGTTCGGGCCACAATGAGAGCCTTTCTTTCCTTCGTGTGACACCGAGCGTCCGAGGTCAGCAAAGTTCAGCAAGCACATGATTTTTATTTGAAAATCTATAAATTGTGAAAATGAATGCCCCTGTGTTTATTTGTGCTTCACTCCACTCTCAAGCCCAGAGGCCTCATTCTGCTTGCCAGCTGCCAACCTATTAGCACCCCACAGAAACCCGAACAGCGCTGCCACGGGGCCGGCTGTTTGTTTGACTTTGTCATATTGAATTGAGGCGCTCAGACTTGGTGGACGGGGAGGTGAGAATGGGCATTGACTCATTTTGAAGAGTGCACTTGTTAAACCTCTGGCCATCTCGGACGATGTTTAGACTGGGAAGGAGATCCAAACTTTTGACTCCGGTCTTGGACGATCCGCTTGTGGCTGAGATCTGCGCTGCTGAAATGCTGAGAGGTCTGAAGACGAGCTTTGCATTCTTTCTGGACCTCAGTGCTGACTCGCAAATTCATTTAATGGGGAGAGCTTGAATAAACATGGAAAAGGACAGAAGCATTTGGGCACTGAAATGTTCTCAAGTTGTTGTCACAGAACGTGTCTTAAATGTCACTGCAGATCTTGTAAAGCTATGAAGACGTGAGTGTTAATTGTTGTCATTTAAGTGGTCGGGTCATCCAACATGTTTTATCATTTTATTTTAGTGGTATCTAGCCGTGCAGATAGTTTTAGTTTTAGGTTTTGAGCAGTGGGCTACCTCCGGTTCTGTTTGTGAAAGTTAATTAAAACTTTTTTGGTTGCTTGAAAATGTCTTCTTCAGCGTTCGGTTGTATTTAGTTCCACCTTCTCGTCTCACTTTGCAAAAAAACAAAGATGGTGGCAGCCAAAATGCTGCACTTGAGGCTTCAAAACAGCAGCCCACAAACCAATGCGTGATGTCACAGTGACTACG
The DNA here is from genome assembly GCA_916700815.1 of Helicolenus hilgendorfi. Classification (NCBI taxonomy): domain Eukaryota; kingdom Metazoa; phylum Chordata; class Actinopteri; order Perciformes; family Sebastidae; genus Helicolenus; species Helicolenus hilgendorfi. The sequence continues at coordinate 4,900 of CAKALG010037126.1, read as the reverse complement.
TCCACTTCTTATATACAGTCTATAGTTTTGAGATATCCGGCTTGGAACAATATACAATAGCTATAGTAAAAGGTAGCTAGCTTACCTCCAATTCTCTCTGCAAAATGGACAAGTCATACTGTCCACGTCTTCCTAGCCACCTGCGAGTTCATATATGCTAAGCCGGCGCCTCTTTTTTTTAGACGTTTCAGCAGACAGGAAGGCCCAGATGATCAAGGCAGCACGTTTCTGCCTAGTTAGCATTGTGACAACTCTGCTAGCAAACAAACTTTACCTGCCTCAGAGCTTTCAAATCTGAAATGATGAATCTTTATTGACAACCGTCAACAGCCAGAACGGCCTTCAGGGGCCAACAGACTGTGTTTTTTTCTGTTACTTGTACAGTGTGAGCACATAAATCATGAGCTTTGGCTTTATATCGCAAACAATCTACTTGTACAGTAAGAGTAGGAATTACACAACATTTCTAAAATCACACAGTGTATGCCCAGCTTTAGCCCTGCTCATAAAACCAAAACTATTTTGCATGGCTCGATACCACAAGGGGTTGAGTGGTAAAATATGTTTTTTTGTAATCATGGCAAACTGACCCTTTTTACAGTAAGGTTACTAGCAACTGTGGGGTTTCAGTTGCTGAGTTGTCTTGAGCTCAGCGCCACTCTGTTCAATTTTCCATCTTAATAAATGTCACAGAGCTGAATCTTCGTCAGAAAGGCCAAATAGTGTTCCAGGCAGCTGCAAGTGTATGGTTTGGAGCCCCGCACAGGAGGAATCTGCCTTGTAAACCGATATGGCTGTCCAGTCATGACCTCAGCCTCCAAGTATGAATTCTCAGTATGATCTGTGGGTTTAAAAGCCCGGCTTTCCAGGATAACTGAGGCTAATTATCATGTGTCTCTGTGGAAAACAACAGAAGGCTCAGAAGCTGGATGGATAAAAGCTCTCAGGGTGTCGGCATTACCGCCTATATGTCAGTATGTCACAGCGTTGTGTCGAACATGTTTGCATTATATGACTTTTAAAACTGTCAAAGCGTGGTTTGGCCGTGTTTCTTCCTCTCAAGCGCCACTGATCTTTTATGTGGGACTCACTCCTTGTGTTTCACTGAATGAACTACAATAAACCCAAACTCCCCGATGTGTGCTTCCAGCGGCAGATGATTTCTGGCCCCGGCCTATACGGCAACAGATGCATTCAAGCTGCTATCCAGCAGGCCTTTAGGAGTGATGGCCTTATGATCCCGATGATGGATCCCGATGATGTACACAGTGTGTCGTGTCATGCAGACGGCAGGTGGTCTTGTTCAACAAAGCTCTCCTGGCGTTCCCCTGGGAGATAGGAGGATGGATAGTGGGGCCTGGTTCCCTCAGGCTCTCAGCTGTGAATGGGTTTAAGTGATAATAGCTCCCACTCTGCTCTGTCCATTAGCTTTAAATACTGCAGCTTTGGTGTGATGTAATTGAAGTTGTGAGGAGCCCTTTGCATCTGCCTGTGTTTTAAAAGATTATGACGCAGGCAAGAGGCACAAAACTCAACTGAAAGGGTTGGCAATGGATTACATACATATCCCGATATGGTTAATTTTCTGGAAATGAAACTGCAAAAACAGCCAGAATGTTTTTCGCAAAGCCAGTGAGCTTAGTGTTAATGTGTTACTGTAAAGCTGCTCTACCAACATCCATTTTTACACTCAAGATATTGACATGTTATGGTAGGAAAAACACAAAATTAATGGCTGAATTCCATTTAGCTTCTGTTTCAAGGACCTGGTATTGTGCATGTTGGCTCACTGAACAGTGTAATATAACTGAACCATTGTTATTAGTATCAGCTGTGCTTTCCCTATTATTACAAGTCAAAATGTCTGCTGTTTATTGCTTTGTGACATTGCACACAATGCCCTATCAGAGATCTTTAATATGGACTCAATACTGAATTTATTGAGGCAGACACTGGAGAGTTACAATCTGATGTATTGGCAGGTTTTGCAGTTGAAAAATAAAACTTCAGTGCACCCTGGTGGACAAACTATGCAATGAAGACACTTTCTAAATGACCATAATTTGGAGTTTCTGTTCTGCAACCTCTCTGCTGACACCAATAGATCTGCAATAAGCCAATATCTCAGTGAAACTCCACTGGACAATTACTAGAACAGTACACCTCAGACTGTGGGGGAGAATGGAGGTGTTAAATGAGGCATGTGGAACCAGGGATAAGTGTTAAATCAGCGTTCCTACAAATTTTCCATTTCAATACTTTTCCAGACTTCTTTGTAGATTTTTCAGACCATGACAGTCGAGTACAAATAGCTAGATGTGTATGTAAATAATTGTTTTTAAAAGCCAACTGGTGACATGTTATCTTCCTATGCTATTTTGCTGCCAAGTAATTGTCAGAAGATTGTAGCTCAAACAAAAAACATATGTAGATTTACATAACTGTATACCTTCATCCTCTATAGTAACAGGATGTTCGTGTACAACTCTTGAAGAAATCAGAAGAAAGAGCTAAAGTCCATTGACTTTGTGTTGCATGCCATACTCTTTCGACATCAAGCTCACTTTTCTCTGCGCTCTCACAGTGGTAACACACTGGCTGCCTGCTCCAATCGTCATGAAAAACCCTGCTTGTGTGATCAATTTTTAGAAAATTCGGAATACATTTTGGAGAGCAGAATAGGGGCAGACCTGGAAATGACTAAAATCAAAGTCCATACTGTGTAAGAACCCTGAAAGATTCACTGACATGGCACAATATATAGACTGTATTGATAGCAAGGCTCTCAAACACATGTTAAGTGCAAGTTTCCCCACTTATAAAGCAGGCGATGCTCTTTTGAAGAGCCAGTCAAAACCAAGTATCAGCTAGGCAATCTCACCCTGGAGTGATGTGTTTGCAGCTCAGAGAGGTGAACATTTCCCCACCTGCATTACCAACTAACAGACCTATAAGATTGATGTCTAGATTCTCTGCACAAGCAGACACATGAGGCAGAGAACTGAAATCTCACAGCAGTAACTTTCTTTAAGCTTTGAGTGACCTCTTGTGGTGATAAACATTAATGGCAAGAGAGCAAATTTCTGGTTTGAACCATTTAATAGAACTTTAAGTACAAGACATTTAAGAATGTAAAATCATTTAAAAGTATTGCTGTACATTTTACACACTTCAAGACATTAAGAAACTCCCATTTCACAAAAATAAAAAAAAAATAAAAGCCACACCCATCCACTGGCCCCTTTATAGTGGAGACCATTTTAAAGCATGCCACAAGTTTTAGATTTGCAGCCACTTGGAAGAAGTTACTAAGCTATAAAAATAGCTCGACTGGGATATAAATTTGGGACTTGGTCAAATTGTGTTGTGTAGCAACATTTATGTGTAATATCAAAATATTGTGCTCGGGTCAAGATTTCAGTCGGCCAAGTAGTGCATTAACGAACGGTGTTGGAAGCGTTGTGAAAATGGTGAATTGGGCTGCATTAGCGTATTCATTGGTAGCCAACTGAACCTCATGTCGAGTAAATATTTCTGATACGGTGTCAGTTCAAGAGCAAGTCAATTTTTCCAAGACTAAACTGCCATTGTGCAGGTTAGAGGGACAGCTTTCAGATTGAAAACTCAAAAACTTGTAGCATGCTTTGAAAAAAGGGTCAGTAACAGTTTAAACTGATCGTCACTTGATTAAAATGCAAACCACCGACGGTCCTTGGCGTGCAGCTCCTTCAGTCACGTTAAAAAGTTTTAAGTTACAACTGTACAAATCCAGCACACTGTGCCAAACGCATCGTCATCTCACTGGGTGAGCCGCTTTGCAAAATCCTTCACGACTGAAGACTTGAGCTGAGAGATGGTGGCAATCCTCATCTGCTTTGAAGTGGAGTATTTGCCTTTAATGGCCTGCAAGAAGAGAGAAAAAATGGTTAGAAGTATATCAAAATTAAGCTACACTGAAAGCCAAGTTAAGATTAAAGCTCTTCAATTATGTACGTTGTGGCTGCAGATCCAGTTTAAACTAGGACTGTCAAACTTCAGTTAGCAACTTGTGATTTAAAAAAAAAAAAAAAAAAAAAAAAGTATAGCAAGCTCACTTTTAAAAGCTAGTGGAGATACTGGCATCATATGAAACTAGAAAACCATTGGTAGAAACCAATGGTTTTCTAGTTTCATATGAAAATGGGTTCCCACAAGTCTAAACCAATCATGTAGCAGTTAATGTGCAGGTTTTACTACACTTACCATGTGCTTGGTCAGCCCATCATTCACCTTCACAACATTCTTGGCAATGTGTGCCATCACAGGAAGCAAACTCTCTGCCGTGTAGTCCATGTAGTGCTGCAGTGTCGCATCCTGAGGAGAGACATTTCAGAAGCGTTTGGCCTTCAGACAAGCATTCAAAACAGCACAGTCCAGATTAGAGGTTTAGGGCTTGTTTGTGTCTAAAGATGCACATCAGCCAATATTGCCATACAGCCTCAAATCCTGTATACATTGAGCTATAATAGTTTGGAATAAAGAAGCCACTCACGACCAGAGGTTATACTCACCCATTCGCCAGCATCCAAGATCTGAAGGGTAAGAGAGAAAGCAGCACATGCCACCATGGAAGGTGCGAAGTGAACCATCTCGTAGTCGACCATGGTGAGCTCCAGGAGGTATTTTGCCAGGGTGTGTTGCTCAGCAGTCACCTGAGGGGAGAGACGAGGCAGGAATAGAAGTGAGCGGCAGGTAAATAAAAGACATTTGTCGGTGAATCAAGTTTGTGCTACCAACCTCGTAAATCTTTGAGGCCCTTCTGAGGAACTGCAGGGGAAGAGGGCGGCCCAGCTGGAACTTGAGCACCCGGAGAATGGTCATCTCCATGTCTCTGATCTGGGCGGTGGTGTAGGCCCTGTCC
>CAKALG010037114.1:0-10113 GCA_916700815.1 Helicolenus hilgendorfi | reverse complement strand
TGTGAACAGCAGCGGCGTCTCAGTCTCAGAACAGAAGCAGAGCTGCGGTTCATAATAGTGACGATGCTGTGATTGCTGAATCGACTGAGCATCTACATTGTGTTAGCCACCGGTTCCTAGGGCTGGGACGATTCACCTCCCATCATCTCCCGATTCGATACTATCACGATACTTGGGTTCGATATGTATTGAGATTTTTAAGTATTGCAATCCAATGATTTATTGCATTCACTCCTAGGGACTTTTACTTGTGAAAATATCTAAATTAATTCATTAAAATGTTTGATTTTCAACATGTATATAGTCTGATATCATTGTCAGGCATCCTGTCTGCTGGCGCCGGCGTATATAGACTCGCAGGTGGTGAGGAAGACGTGGGCGGTATGGCTTGTCCATTTTGCAGAGAGAATTTTGAGATAAGCTAGCTATGTTTGACTATATCTATTCTACATTGTTATCTTGATATCTAAGCTCTGATTACTGTAAAAAAAAAAGAGGAGAAATAAGCCACTGAAGTTGGGGAGACCAAAATTTCTGACATGACAGAAATGTCATCCGACTGGCCACCAAGTTAATCGGTTGTCGGTCCTCCCTGTACACTGCACGGCAAACGACGCCCGACGAAGCTGAAATTCGCTCTATAATGAGTCGTGCGGCTCAAAATTCAGGTCAGAAATGGGCTAAAATCGTACAGTATATGCCCAGCTTACAAAGGTTGGGAACCACCGGTGTAAGCTACATAACATGTTGGGGGGAAGATAAGATAAGATAAGAAAACTGTATCGTCTATCACAGGTAACAGAAATTTGTCTTTGACAGGCTAGACAATAAATAGATAAAACATATATAAGACATAGCCAAAACAGAGATACACACTTGCCCATAGGGCGCGATAATACTGTGTGTGAGCTGTTTTCTTTTAAAATGTTCTCCAAGGTCGTTTCATCGTTGGTCAGTTCTGATGAAGTGTTACCGCTTTATTTTATAGTCCATTCAAACAGCTGGGAAGTATGAAATTCCACTTGGATGGGCTGAGGTTTCGCTCCAAGCCTCGATCTAGCACTATTTTACCCATGACCTGCTGGACCATTAGCCTCACCGCCTCCCTCCTTTCTCCCTCCCCCCCACATCTCATTACCTGGGCAAACTGCCTAGCACTGCAATATGTCAGGTAGTGTGTGTGTGAGCATGGAGTCTGCCTAGAAGGTAAACTCTAAATGAGATGGTGGACAAGGCTTCCTCTCCGACTGTTGGCCAAATTTAAAGCTAGATTTTTTTTTTGTTTTTGTTTTAAATGGAGGTGAGCTTCTGCAGGTGAGTCATGCTTCCAGGCTAAAAACAAACCCTGGCAATTGTGCATCACTCTCAGGAGAGACGGAGAAGTGCCGGCGTGATTGACGGCGTGCTGAATCACCAACAATACAGAGAGGCAGCTCGGGGAAAACCAAAAAAAAAGCCATCCGTGTGATAACGCTAGCAGCCAAGCCTCGGGAATCTTTTCGAGGACTGGATGATGAGAAATGTCATCTGAAACCAACAGCAGATTCTTAAAAAATGAGGCAAATGAGACTGAAACTGTTGACTGTGAAACCTTAAAACACTCTTCCAAAGAATAAATTAGACAACTTTCATGGCAAGACGCTTTGAAACAACAACAACAAAAAAAGAGCTCTTAGTGAACGCAGCGTGACTCTAATTTGGAGTACCGAAAAACCACTCTGGGAAAGTACCAGATAATGAGCAACAAGCACAAACCGCAGCCGCATTGTGATATTTGTGCTTTTTCAATTACCACATTGGAGTTTTCAGAAAGCTCCACTCTGCTGTAGCTCTTTAATATTTGATAAACAGCGTTATATTTACAGTGAGAGAGCAAAGGGAGGACAGGACAGAGGGTGGTTATAAATAAATGATGAGATGAGCCTCCTGCTATTAATACCAACGCTGCATTTCCTGCTGTTAACAAATGTCTACACATGCAGGAGAGTGACGCCGCACTAAAGTGGACTAATATCACTGTAATCACGTTTGAGCATTCAAATGAGAGAAATGAAAACCTGCAGGCTGTTGAATCAGGGTTGGGGTGAATCAGGGAAGATAAATAGTGGTTATGATATGTAGACTGTACTTTTTCTGTCACGTCCCATGTTAATAGAGTCACTTTAACTTGTTTTAAAGGTTTTTACAGAGTGACTCTTCTGGAGCTGTTGCTTCAACGTATTCTCGTACAAAGGTTGGTATTATATCTTTCGAAAAGTTATTTGCACATTACATGCACACAGTCTTTTCAAAATAAACACAGGAAACAACTTGGTTAGGTTTAGGAAAAGATCGTGGTTTAGGTTAAAATAACTCCGGAAGTGGCGTAACTTAAAGCAGCAGTGGGTAGAAATGGAGCAAATATGATTTTAAAGTTAAGTTATTTTTATAAAACGGTCACTATATCCTGACAGTAGTGCATGAGACAGGTAATCTTAAAAGAAATCATGTGCCTCTGTGTTCTCCGGTGCTCCCAATGACATCTGCAAGATATCACAGACCAGAGCAAAACAACCAATCAGAGCCGAGCTGGAGCCTTGCCGTCTCTGAGCAGCTGTCAATCACTCACAAACTCCGATCAAACGGTCAAACTAGGCAGCGCTGATCAAATATTAATCAATATTCTGTTACTGTAATGCCTATTTCTCGCTTCAAATGTGATGACCTGTGATTGGTCAAAGTCTCCCGTCACTGGCTAGATTTTTTAAAGCATGAAAACAGAGCCATGAGGCGGTGCAGAAGTCTAGTTTTCTCTCAGAACACTTGAATTACAATATGCTGAAAGGTTATTATGGCATTTTTTGCCCAATGATGCCAAAATATTCTACCTACTACGTCTTGGTTAAAATAATTACGGAGGTGCCGTTAGTAAAGTACGGAAGTTAAGTGACAAATAAGTCAACGTTGACTTCTGCTTTCACATGGGACACGAACAGCGGTCTCGTGGGTTGTATATGAATTACCGTGCAGTATTTTTCACAGGTATAGCTATGAATAGTGTATGAGAACAGCCTGGTTTGTTACAGAGAGAATAGACCTCCATTACATCAATCACACAACAACAACAACAGCAGCAGTAGTCCACCCTGGACCAGAGCCAGCAGGATTCTTGGCCTACATCTTGCTGATAAAGAAGGATCGGTCTCAGAGACACTAGATTGGACACCTAGGAGCCCGGAGTTTCAGCTCAGCCAACTCAGCTTTAAATATTCAAGGAGGTTTTCCGTGCTGAGCGAGCATCTCTTCTTCTGCACGGCGGCGACACGCCGGTGAGTTGAAGGTGGGCGACAAGTGTTAGAACAGCAGCCAGCGTGCTTCTATCAATGAAGCCTCTTCAGGAATGTTGTCGCCTTTCATCTGTCGAAAATAACACGGAGGACACACGCAGGCTCTACTAACAATCAAACTATTGCTATGAGATACATGAATATTCCCGTGTTTGTGGGCTCACTCGTCCTTTTATTCTCTGAAGAGAAGGTGGCAGGTTGTGAAGCCATCACAGCTTCAAAGAGCATACCGTAGGATGACTCCATATAGATACAGAGTGCTATTGTAAAAACAATGTGGATTGTATTTTTATTACTTTCCCAACGCAGGAAGCACAATCAACTCGATAAAGCAATATGCCTGTCTCTCTTTGTACAAGTCCTCCACAAAAAACCCACATAAAGTCTAATGGCACTTGCCAGACGTTGATCGTTTATGCATAATGAACCAAGCAGAAATGAATCATTCACAATTAACCAACGAGCCAGCCGTGAGTAAGAGGACGCCACTGAATTTTCGCGGTTGAATAATGCATTGATTTTATACAGCTTGATTGCCCGCGATTATTTGGGGAATTGGACAAATCGAACTGACAAAAGAGACAAAAGAGAGAGTTCTTGAAAAGGACAATGGACGGTTGTGTTGAATGGACTTTGCGTGACCCTGTTGTGCGATGTTATATCAGGTCAGTGGGGGACTGGTCACTGCACCGATGCTTTTAATGGGGACCGGAGGAAAACAACAGGCAGAATGAAAAACAGCCACATGTAGACAGGAGGTGATTATTTATTTCAGGGAAAGCAGACCAAAAAAAAAAAGGGAAATGAAAGGTTCGGCAAGGGTGTTTGTGTGAGAGAGTTTGATGGCGTTGAGGGTTGGACGGGGTGTGATTTACAATAACCTTTAGCTGGCGAGGTAAGAGGGGTCGTCTCTATGCTGTAAAGGCCCCTTGAGGCCAAGTCATAAATCTGATAGTGGAAATTACAGACTGACAATTTACTGCCCGTCAAGCACCTAATAACTAATTATGATCCCTGTGAACTCCTGTACAAGGACCCGCCACACCTCCACATCCTCCCATCAGCTGGAATTCTCCCGGTTGAATCATCGGCACAAAAGATGAGCGACTGCATTAGAAAATATCAGGTTCTTTGATTAAAAAGTCACAGGTTTGGGTCAATGTGAGATCAATTCAGTCACTATGGGGCAATGTGTCATTTCAAATTGTAACAAAGTGTCCTCGACCAAAGAGATTCTTTGTCAAAGAGCATAAAAAATGACAAAAATCTCAGTCGACTAAGACCAAAACGACCAATTAGGTGACTAATTGACTAAGAAGAATTGACTGTAAGAAAATATCGATACATGAGTATCACGATATTATGTTGTGCGATACTGTACCGATCTTTCGGAGGTTGTAGCGGGCTCAGTCTTATAGCTAGTGAAGTTACTGGTATCATATGAAACTAGAAAACCTAAGGAATCCATTGGTACACTTGACCTTTGACCTCTGGATATGTGAATGAAAATGGGTTCTATGGGTCCCCACGAGCGTCCCCTTTACAGACATGCCCACTTTATGCTAATCCCAAGCGGTTATGGGCAAAAAGCATGTTGTTTTCTTGCCTGCAGTAGACATTTGTTGTTTTTGCCTATTCTAAAATTGTGTTTTTCTGGTGTGTTCTTTATACAATGACAGTTTTCCTAAAATTACATTTAAAAAAAATTGCAATATATCGCAATATATTGAATCGTTACCCCAGTATCATTATACGTATCGTATCACCAGATTATTGCCAACACACAGCCTCACAGCAAAGTCATCTGAATTTGCTCCAGCTCTGACTAGCTTCTTCTGTATAGCAACAGTTGCTGAGGCTCATGGGTATTGTAGTATTTAGAGCCAATCATCGCAGCAAACTGACAGAAAAACAAGATTTCTCTAAAATTAAATAAATAATTGTATTGTTAAATTAACCAGGAGACTCACGTCTTTCCATTGATGTAAAAGAAATGATGATATTGTTAAAAGGAAACTTTCAAATGGGAATTTACAATAAAATAATTTCCTTTATATCGAGGATATCGGCAAACAACAAGTGCTATCAGCACAGAGGAGCTCCTTTTACACATAAGAGATCTGCCTGGACTTGTGTGCATTTTAGGATTTCTGTCAGCGAAGGGAAAAGTCGAGGTAAAGAAGCAACAAGCCTCATCTCAAGACGGATATTTGGCTTTGAGTACGAGGCTATGAAAGAAAGTATCCCACAGACATCCCTTCTACTCTCGATGTGACGCGCTCAGCCCCTGTATGGTTCCCTGACATAAATTGATGCCACTGCAATGCATAGTGATACTGTGCCCATATTAAAAAGGTCAGGGAGGGGGAGAGTGTTTTATTACCCGGTGAGAATGCCAACTCTCTGTTTTCCACATGTAATGTTCTGTCACGCTCCTCTCATTTGGTCCCAATAATGCCGGGCATCCAGGCAGCGACGAAGCTGCATATCGCTGTGAAACACCCAAACAAGCATGGCCGGAAATGTCACACCATCCATCATCTATTACCCACGGAGCGCACAAAAGCTCCAGAGGGGACAAATAGTTCATGTTTTTTTTCTCAGGGACATAACAGCAGCAGGCTGGCTGTGTGATGGCTGATGTGCTGTGACTGCCGCTGGAGATGACTCCCATGGCTGACGACCCTGTGTCCTCTTACCCTAGCTGAGCTGTTAAATAGGATTATTGTCTTCTAGAACTCTTATTTTCATTACCAATTAACCCTCTGAACCTTAAGCTACCTTTTTTTTTTTTTTAGTTTTCACCGCCTTTATTTAGAAGCTTATGGTGTGGTAGCTAGTCGAGTCAATTTTATTTATATAGCTCAATGTCACAAATGATAAATGTGCCTCAAGGGCGTATTAACAGGTGGTTAGACATGCCATATATTGTTTGTTTTTTTTGTTTAGGATAAGTTTGGCTAGTCCGAAATGCCATGATCTTTTTATGTACAAAACTTCATGCAATTTGAATATTTAGTATTTTATTTGTATTTTCAAGTGGATATGAATGAATACAGGAGAATGTCAGTTTTCCAGGAATATAAGAACCATCTTGCTGCTGTCAAAACATTTTTTTGAAAATGTAAAACAAATAAAAACATAAAAAAAGAAATCATATTTGCATTTTGGATGACTATGAATTACTGTTTAGCACTATGGTTCCCACAATTGTTTAAGTGATATAAACAGGAAGTCCAACTTTGCCACAGAGTCTTCAGCTTTGTCCTCCAATTTCATACTATACACCAATTCTACGCAGGTTTTTGTATACAGTGTGAAAAACTGTTAATTGTCAAACTGTTAAGTATACTCAAAAGAGTCATGCGTACAACAAAAGGGTTTGTGTTACGTCCAAATTTCCATGCGAACATGCTATTTAGTACGCTAGATTTTTTAGTCCGAAATTTCAGTATGAAACCAATAGTACACGAATTAAACATAAATTCCGGCGGCATAAATATCCCACAATGCAATGTGGTAGTAACAAAAACGTTAATAACAGATATTGGCGGACAGCTCTGTAATGTCAATAACCCTTCAATTTAAGTATGAGTATAAGATTTCACTTTAAATTACTTTGGACTTTGATTCTCACCAGTCATTGTTTGGTCACATGAGGTTGGGTTACCATGGTTACACGTCTCCAATCGGAAAGATTGGAGAGATTGACGTGGTAATTACAGTTCAGTTCGTCCAAAAAGATACATATGTATGCTGAACGATAGAACACATATTGAATATTGGAAGATGAGTGCTGATGATAGACCCACAATGCAATGCACAGAGGAAATGAATGTCTCCAATTACTTTAGTTACTGAAGAAAAAGTTTATAATTTTTTAATAGGTTAAAAATAAGTTTTTAATATAAAGTTTAAAATGATTTAATGCGGAGACAAGCAACAAGATCAAATTTATGTCAATCTGCTAAACAACTAATTGACTGATTGTTTCAGCCCTAATTTCTGGTTTCACGTTTGTTCAGAGGCTTTACATGCAGGCCAGAGGTTTAACGAGAGGCTAGAGCGAGAACAGAGGTTCCACGGAGGCACGAGCATGATCTACAGCACCAGGCGTCTGAAATGAGACGAATCCATTCAAAAGTAAACACATTGCTGCTCCGCCTGCGACGGCAGATGAATTTGGACACTGCGGAGATGAGAGCCACAGAACATGAGCTTCGGTGTAGTGTCGTAAATCAAAGTCCGGTCGCCCAGATAAGCATGGCAATTTTTAGTTAGGCAGATAACCAAGCGAGCAACTGAGCTGTTTGGTGCGGGCGAGGTGCCACATTTGGAAAAAATTCATCAGACAAGTGGTGGGATTTGCAAAGATTACAGTGGGGAGAGAGGGTGGGCTTTGGAGCATTGATGATTCAATCCCTGTCGACGCAGATAACATCCAGCGACAGCCACGGTAAACAAAACACCCTCTGTGCATCAAAGAAGGTCTGATGTTCACTCCTCGCTGATATGCAAAAGATCAGGAAAGCGGAATCGCAGGAATCTTGAAGGACTACGCAGAGCGCTAATAAGCAAGCGTGGTGCTGTTTCAGAGGGAATACGACAGTAAACCACCTACGAAGATAGAGGTAGATGTAATTTCTCGACCTTTGACATTTCCTTCTCCTCCTCTCCTGCTTTGTGGCCTTAGTCCTTTCTCTAAAATGGAAGCTGAAAGCGATCTGAGATCCTTGGGGAGTCCGGGGGTCCTACTGACCTGAACCTCGCCTTCATTTATCACAGAGCCTTGAAAGCAAAGCAATCTGAAACTCAAAGATTAAATTGAAAAATCCTTGAAAATAAGTCACAATGGGGTAAAGCTATGCTGCCGAAGACCAGATGAAAATATGTCTGAGAAATTACTGAATCACTTCGCAGAGGTGGAGCTGATTCACTACCTCTATGGCTCTCAAGGGGAATTTTGTTTCCTATGTGTAAAAGTTAAGATTCATCCATTAACATTTACTACTATTTGACGACACCGATGAGAACACAACATTGTCTAATGACACCTCAAGCCATCGAAGTAATCACATAATCTCCGACGCCAGTTTATAGTCGACTGTAAAACATCGTAGCTTTAGTGTCTGTTTAGTCCTGGACACAGCATTAAAGCTAAATGGCTTGTAAATATCATCAAACAGCATGAATTAACAATTACCGTCTCAGCATTTTGAAGCGAGGATGGCATTTTAGAGCAGCAGAGTGAACAGCGCACAGGGACAGATTACGGGACTTGCATCACTGGCATTTCACAGTTATTGCTTTAAAGGTTCAGGCCACCAAGTTGACAAAAAAAAAAAAAAATTCTCACTTACATCTATCTAGTGCAGACTTTTAAGATATCCCAGTGCTCACACACTTGAAAGATGACATTTAATAAAATAAAATAATAATAAAAATAATAATAATACAATTTTTGCCCACTTCTTCTGTTTTGATGTTTTAAAACATAAAATGTATTTTATTTTATTTTATGCAAGTGTTGCCTTATTTTTTAAGTAGTGTTTATTAAAAAATGGGAAAGAATGTAAAACTAAATTAAGGAAATTAACAAATGTTGCGGGCACCCTTGGCCCAACCTTAAACCAACTGCAGGAAACAATGTTCGACGAAAGTCAGTCCCTATCAGGCGGCAACTTCCGTGTCTGAGAAGTGAAGCCAATGCTGAAGTGCTTTAAACTTGTATTCTTTCTAATAGCCAGCAGGGGGCGACTCCTCTGGTTGCAAAAATAAGTCTGATTGTATAGAAGTCTATGAGAAAATGAGCCTACTTCTCACTTGATTTATTACCTCAGTAAACATTGTAAACATGAGTTTATGGTCTCAATCACTAGTTTCAAGTCTTCTTCAACAAGCATGATGTTCATTTAGTAAATTATGGTCCCATTTAGAGTCAAATAGACCATAAAGCAGGGTATGCTTTAGGGCGTGGCTACCTTGTGATTGACAGGTTGCTACCACGGCGTTGTCCGATCTGGGAGTTGTCCGTGTTTTCGTCTTACAACTTTAACCCTTTCACAGTGTGTTTTCAGTTCATGAAAGTTAACTCTAACCTTTTTGGTCACCTAAAAATGTCTTATTCAGCATTCGGCTGTACTTAGCTCCACCCTCTTGTGTCACTTCTGGTTGCAAAAAAACAAGATGGCGACAGCAAGGAGGGTAAAAAGAGGAGATGTCACGTGTCATTAAGGTGTCATATCTTTGGGGTGCAACATATGCTCAGTAAAATCTGATCTGCACTTGCCGAAATTGAGCCAATAGCAACGCACGACCACAGCACCAGTTACACTGTGCATGTTTCATACCCCAGAGCTCAAAACCGTGTCCCAGTCTCTTTCAGTAGGCCTTTGGCAAAAAACCAAGATGGTAACTAGAGGTCACTAAACATGATAAAAATGACAACAACACTATTATAGTAGTAGTATTTATCATAGTATTGAGTATGAGCTCATATGGTAGGCTACAGTATGTCAGGGAAATTGGAGAACCGATGGTCAGATGCCGTAGACCGCTGGTGCCTTTAAGGTCATCATTAAAACCATCTAATAGAAAGTCGTCTCTGTTTCCTGCTCTTGTCTCCTGCGCTCATCTGAACCGTCTTTGTACAGGCGGCGTTATCGCTCTCCTCCAGCCTCCTCTCCTGCGCAGTCTTGTGGACAGATCACAGGGTTTCCTACATGAATTATATGGACTCGAATGAACATCACAGTCGCGGACGTGAGGCGAGATGGTATCCGAAGGC